>JANAWD010000280.1:0-49255 GCA_027627245.1 Meripilus lineatus | reverse complement strand
AAAATTCAAAGTCCCTAGAATATATTTTCATGTACATAAAAAGATAAAAGAATAATAGACTCAATTTATAGCTCTTATTAAGGTTATCAATCATTTAATCTGATTTATAAATCAGAAAAGTATTTTATATCAATATTAGATATTAAATAAATGTAGTTATATTTTAATTGATAATAGATAATCTCGTATCTTAAACCTTTGTAGATTTTTTAAAAAAAAACAATGTAATAAATTCTTGACTTTAATTAAGAGTATTAAGTTTTTATACTATAGATCCTTCTAAAATAAGACTTTAAGATACAACAAAATAAAGCCTAAGTTTAACATGGGTGCTAGCACTTGTCAATATTCAATTCTATATACATGTCACGTAGGCTTACCTAGATTTTACCATGACAATGAGACGGCCGTCGCCTCTGCAGACGCACCTTATATGTCAGAGCGCCAGGAGACATGAAACAAAGTGAAAGGATACTCACTGAATGAAGTGTACGTGCTATCCGCGGGTCGGATCCGGGCATGCCACTGCAGTGCCGTCTCCCTCAAGTTTAATAGCATGTGGCGACATAGGTTCCCCACCACATTTAAGGCTTTTAGACGCTTTGGTCCCAATGGATTTCCTAATGAGGAAACCAATGGAAAGACAGTGTTGAGCTATATTCGGTTTTTAGGTCGCACTTTCTTCTTTCGCTATGAAGTACAGCTTTAGTACGACACTTATTCGTTTCCGAATAACGGGTGTGGTTCTTACTGCAAGTGAGTATTTTCTTTCGCAATCCGAAATTTTCCTTTTCTGAATGAATTTATTAGCCATGTACGTTTCAGGTAAAATCTTGTTTTTTTCCTGAAAACAACTTCATGCTACTCGCTCCTCTTGCGCTTTTAAGGTTGGGATGCCGCTGATGTTTGCAGATTGTTTGTCATATTTCGTTTACCTGTAATCGTAATAGTTTCTCTCACTGGCTGCCTCTTCTTCTCCCACTTCATTCTCGTGTCGCGATGGGTCGCATCCTTCAAGGAATGAGCGGTGTTAGAGCTTCTACTCCTTCTCTGTTTACTACGGACAGTATTGACTTGCCTACGAAAGCCAAAGGGCATTCAAAGCGAACTGTTTTTAGTGCCGTACGGAAGGTAAATCTTTCGCTTACCTTCTACTGCATTTTTCTCATTTTCTGTTGTGTACAGAAAGCTCTCACCATACGACGAAAGATGTGTTCGCTTTGTCGTGCTCAACATTCCTTCACAGAGTAGCCCCGAGGTATGTCGCTCTATCGTGTCCTCAGCAGAGATCGATTGCTCAAGCGCGGGTATGAAACAGACTTCCGTTTCGTTCAGTGGTTGATATGCGCTTCGTCCTTGTCCTTGGGTAGAGATCAAGCGTTCCGTTCAAAGAAAGCTGTAAGATAGGCTGAGGAAGTGTCGAAAGTGTTTTGAAAGACGTGGACCATCGCGATGGTTATCTGTGAGGGTATTCAGTTGGCGCACGTGTACTAGTATTTCAGCAGGTGCTCCAACGGGTTCCCAAGCATAGACTCAGCAGTTTTCCTTTCTCGTAATTTGATTTCCTATAAAGCCGTCTGCTGTTATATTGAGTTGTGTACACAACGTCTTCCATCTTCTGTCAGGTCTCATTTTAATATTATTCGTCGTCACGCCATCTACATCCGGAGTTATGCTTTGCACCCGCTTTTGTGATATGTTCGCAAGTGACGCTCTCAGTGCAGTACTCATACGGCTTTTTCCGAAGTCACGCTTTCGGTGGCCTGTATCACACCGGATGGCCGATCCTCTCCTTCCACGACACGCACTACTGTCATACTGACAATCTCGAGCGCATTTTGTCTCTCAATCATCTACTATCTTCATGTTTTTGGTCGTAACCTTGCGAGTCTGTTTGGGGACGGTGATTTTGTTGCGTCTCCTATGTTGCGGACTCGGTTCTGGAGGTGAGCTGTTTTTTTTTCGGGGGGGCGGGCCCCTATTCTGATTCAGATGCATGTGTGTAGTTGTGCAAGACGGTTATTCGTGTGCGTACGAAGAGCAAACTCTGTTGGTATTCATATGTATATTCTCCTTCTTTTACGGTGAGCAATTCAGTGGTACACGCCTGCCAATTCTCAATCTGTACTAGCTTCGAAGTTTCGCAACTCATTGGAGGCGAAACCTCTCAATGTTTGTTCGAGTACTCCCTGTGCTTTCTCCCATCGGCGTGGAGGAGCGTTCTCTTCTCGTTCGCGTTCGTTCGTGTTCTCCGATCTGTTAGTGTACGAAATGTTCCCGCGTTCAGATGACTTGCTTGCGACGGATAAGCTCGTTTTCATGAGAGTGGAGGAAGGTTTTGATTCCATTCACGACAATGAAGTTGCGTTTGCCATTCCTTTGAACGTGCTCAGTGTCAGTCTTCCAGTCAAAAGTCTCCGAGTAGTTGCAAGAAAACACGGCATAGGTCCAAGAACACTAACTTTAGAGGAACTTACGGAGCGATGCTCTTCGCATGTATGTGATCACGTATGTGGTCCTTTGGTAAGTGTTTTCGAAAAGCTTAATCCGTTCATTGGACTTCAAACAATCGAATTTGATGGTGGTAGTTTCCAGTTAATAAGCCCTCCGGATGATCCTTGTGAAGATTCCGTGTTCCCTCCTCCCCCTCTCACGCTTGAACGCTGTGTGGAGATCACGAACGAGTGGAGACATAAACTCAGACCTGCGGTCTTACAGGAATGTGCATGCGCGGTATGTGCACGTTCGGTCACTCTGTCGACAACAGAACTCGTCAATACACTTGATCCCATGTTCGATCTCTTGCGAAACTCGTCGCCCTCCGTTGCTCGTCAAGAGAGATTCTCGAGCGCGGATGCTGTTGTTGGCTTCCAGGGTCCTCTCTTGTGTGAGAAAGGATTGATTTCAGAGAGTAATCGTACGGTTGCTAGAGTATGTGCTGAATGTTTAGTGAGTCTACAAGCTTCACGTCTACCTACCTACAGTCTCGTCAACGGACAATGGATTGGAGAAGTACCTGATGTTCTCCTTCGCCTGAATCTCGTCGAACAAATGATGATTTCTCTGTTCCGTCACAATGCATGTGTAGCCCGCGTGCGGCAAGGACAACGAAAAATGGTTTCTAACGCCATCATGTTCGCACAGCCTGTAGCCGAACTGCGGAAAGTGTTACCTCCTCTCGCGTCTGATATAAAGGCTTGTTTGGCAATTGTGTTCATTGGTCCAGGTCGACCAACGGTTGAAGATTATTATCGAACTCAGTTCGTCGTCCGAAAACAATATGTCGTAGAGGCTCTCTTGTGGTTAAAATTGAACCATAAAGACTACGCTGATACTAAAGTGGATCTCACCCAATTGGAAGAGTATCCTGATGATGAACCTGCAGGTGTGTTCTCTTACTCGCCTGGGAGTGCAAAAGAGAGAGGTGAAAATATCGCTGTACACGACAATGATGAACAAGACGGAGTAGAAACCGGAATGTGTCCTTTCACTGTGCAAGGTTTGACTTCCGACATGTTGCCCAGCTCGGATACAAGCTCTACCATCGCCGAGCTTATTCTCCATCTGAAAGGTGAAAAGGAAGTTCTGGCTATCGGACGTAGTAGTCATCCGGAGTCTATTTATCATAATCCGAAACTGTTTCCAGGTATGTTTCCTTGTCTTTTCCCCTACGGTCTAGGGGGAATGGAAAATGACAAAATTCATAAGAGGCTCGACCGTAAACCCCACCTCGTTCGTCTTCTTCGGTATTGTGATCATAGATTTGAACGAGATTTTTATTTCCCTTTCCTGGTCCTCAATCATACTCAGATTCGGGACAGTGCTCGTGGAGGTTATCTGGTGACCAAGAAAATTAAATTTCCGGAAATCACTAAGACTATTCGAGACCTTGATCCCGACGTATTACAAAATCTGATTAAAAGGAGTGCTTCTAAAAAAAGTGTTAGGCCTGAAAACGCGGAAGAAATTAAATACTTCGAACTGCTTGATCATATTGATCATATCAGTGGTCGCATTCAAGGTTCCAACACTTCGAAAAAATATTACAGACATGAAATCCATAGCTTGATTTATGAGAAAGGGTTGCCGGTATTTTTCATAACTTTCTCACCTGTGGATGTCAAGAATCCTATTTGTCTATTTCTTTGTGGAGAAAAATTGGATCTTTCGTGTACTCGCTTCCAGATGCCGTCCAAAGCAGACCGACTCAGACTTATTGCTGATAATCCCGCTGCGTGTTCGCGATTTTTCCATTTGATGGTTCAAACTTTTATCGAAGTCATTTTACGCCCTGGTAGGGAAGATGGAGTCTTTGGCCATCATTCTGCGCATTACGGAATGGTTGAGGAACAAGGCCGGCTTACTTTGCATTTGCACTTGTTACTATGGATTAAAGGCTGTAAACATCCCCAAAAGATTCGGGATTCTTTGCTCCAGGACGAGAACAATTTCAAACAAAATTTGTTTACTTGGTTGGATAGTATTCTCTCGTCCGAGTTCACCACAGGTACTTTCGAAAAAATTAAGGAAATGTGTCAAGACGTTGAGGAAGTAGATGAATCAGGATTCTCTTTGGATCCTTGTTGTTGCTTACCTACAGGGCTGCGGAACCCTTGGACACCTGACGAATTGCGTGTGTGGAAGTGCGAATACGACAGAGAAACTGATAGGACTGTGTTTTGCTCCAACGTTCACAAGCATAACAATCATTGTCGCACTCTTGTAGAAGACGAATGCAAGAGTCGGTTTCCGAGACCTTATGAAGGTGTTAATAGGAGCAAAGAAGTTACAGGTGCTTTGGTTCTTAAACAGATTGAGATATTGTTGAATCATCATTGCCGTTTGTTGTCTTACCTGATGAGATGCAATCATGATGTTACACTGATGATTTCGGGAACACAAATGCGCGCAATTATGGTTTATATTACTGAATATATCACCAAGAGTCCTCTGAAGACCCACAACATCTTTGAGGCTGTCAAAGGGGTCTTTGATAGACAGAAATTGTTCTTAGAAACGAATGATAAGGAAGGCGATGTGGCCCGAAAATTACTCACCCGAGTTGTAAATGCTCTCGTTGCCAAGCAACACATCGGGGGGCCTTTAGCGTGTCACTTCATACAAGGTTTCCCAGATCACTACACGGATGTGGATTTCAAAGTTCTCCATTGGTGTTCGTTTGTGAGACACGTTTCTCGTTCATGGGAAGGAATAACAGGCATTACTTCTCAGAATGAGGAATCAGTGATGCTTCGTCAAAATAAAAATGAGATATTATCCCACAGTCGTGTTCAGGATTATGTCCACCGTCCGTTTGAAATGGAGGCTTGGTCCTTGTATGAGTTTCTTCGTTTCTCAGATATGAAACTTATGTCGCCCAAACGGAAGCAAGCTACATACGTATTTTTGAAGAGCTTATTGAATGGTATGCCGCTTGCCCGCCCTGCACTCACCTTTCATCACAAGCACCCTAACGTGGCGACTCACGATATCCGTATTTTGTCTCGGGAAGAAGCCAAAACTTTAACTCTCGTAGGCGGAACTTTGCCACGAAAGGACGGTGATGATGTAGAGGAGTATTCTAAAGTTATGTTGGTATTTTTTAGTCCATCTGGTTGGAGAACAGGTTTGGAATTAAAGAATGAGAACGAAGACTGGACATCTGCTTTCAACAGGACTCACTTCTCCCCGAAAGCTTTAGAAGTCATGAACAATATGCACGCTCTGTACGAATGTCGGGATGAAAGGCACGATTTGGCTGCGAAAAGGCGTGGAGGAGTTGATATTGTGTTTCCTGGTTCCATCTTAAACGACACGGTCGACAGACTAGATGAGGATGCATACGTCGAACAACAAATGAGAGGACATGAAGTATTAAGTGCTCGTACCGTGAATGCGCTTGCTGATGCTGCAGCAGAATTGAGTAGCAAAATGCGCACTGTTTTCAGCCAGATGAACGACATGCGGAAACTAATGGACACAATACCGGATGTTTCTAACCGGTTGGTTGAGACAGCGTTCGTCAATGAACATCTTGATTTGTTTCCACACCTTGACAGATCCGCGTGGAAACAGATTTTGACTCGGGCACGTGAGGAGGCCATACAATCTCGTATACCACAGTACACGCCTTCACTTACAAGTGACATTTCGAGCGCACCTCGTTCTCAAGAAGGAGTCGTTCAAGTCATACAACCTTCTCACCTGTTGTGTCTTTCAGATCATTACATGAGGAGAGATTACTCAAAACTCACGCCCACTGCTTTGGTGGAAGAGGTAGCGAATGATTTCGGTTTGAACGAGGATCAACGTCGAGCTTACCGTTTGACGTCAAGAGATATTCTAACCCCCTCTATAGACCGTCTTCGACTCATTCTAGCTGGAATGGCGGGCACTGGAAAAACTCGCGTCATAAAGGCTCTGATTGCGTTGCTCGCCGCGAGGAATGAGAGTTATCGATTTGTTGTCATGGCACCCACGGGTTCAGCGGCCGCCCTTGTACATGGGTCGACATATCATTCCGTCCTTGCTTTCGGACACGACAACAAAGACATGACCGACAACGTGCGTGACCGGCTGCGTAAACGGTTGGAGCATGTCGACTTATTTTTCCTTGATGAAATGTCAATGATATCTTGTCGTGAGTTATATGCTATCAGTAGACGGTTGTCTTTAATCTTTGGCAACACGCACTTATCTTTCGGTGGTAAAACCATGATACTTGCTGGTGATTTCGCCCAATTACCACCTATCTCTAAAAACGGACCTCCGCTCTACAGCACGAAAGTGGGTTGTTCGACAGAAGCTCTTTCTGCAGCTCAAGAGAAAGACTCACTCGGAAAAGCCGTTTGGTTCGAGTTTTCTCATGTAGTAATTCTTCGGGAGAACATGAGACAGACAGGAGCTTCGGAGAACGAGATTAAGTTTAGGCGTCTGCTCGACAACCTGCGTTATGCTGATTGTACCAAGGAAGATCTTGCCCTCCTTCATTCGCGAGTATTGAGTGACAGTTTTCCACCTTCGATCCTGAACAAGCCTGAGTTCAAATACGTTTCGATACTAACTGGATTGAACTCTCACAGAGATGCTATCAATGATCATATGTCTGCAGTATTTAGTAGAGATCACGATGCAACTTTAGAAGATTTACATTCTATAGACCGTTGGAATGTTGATAAGTACCTGTCGTCTCTTCCACCTTGTTCTAGGGAACAACAAGTCACCGCCGTTAGAAATCTACAAAGATATTTGTGGAAATTGCCTCCATCGGTAACCTCTCAATCGGCAGGAATACTTTCTATATGTTTGAATATGCCTGTCATGCTGAAGCACAACGAGGCGACCGAGGTATGCGCCACTAATGGAGCGGAGGGAAAAATAGTTGGATTTCATACCCGTTCAGGATTGCATGGGAAGAAAGCTATAGAAACGATTTTCGTGGAGCTCATCAATCCTCCCAAGAATATTCAGATCGATAATCTACCGGTAAACGTCGTACCTGTCAATCCGTCTACTAAGAGTATCTCGTGTCCTTTAGGACCCTCGAGAAGTTTCCTAAACGTAAGAAGGGAGCAAGTCGAATTGCTGCCTAATTTCGCAATGAGTGATTATTGTTCTCAAGGGCGCACACGTCCCTACAACATTGTGGATCTCACGACTTGTCGTTCTCATCAATCAATCTACACTTGTTTGTCACGAGCTGCTTCCTTCGAGGGGACTGTCATTCTACGTCAGTTCAGTGACAGGCTTCTCACTTGCGGAGCGTCTTCAGATCTGAAAAAAGAATTCCGGGAATTAGAGATTCTAGACCACCTCACCAATTTGGAATTCAAAGGACGCTTACCAGCGAACACCATCATGACTGATAGACGGGCCGCGGTTTCGTACTATGTGAACGCAGTTGGAGGACTGTACATGCCTCCCAAGGCGCATCAAGCTTTGGTCGACAAGAATTTACGGCCCCGAAAGCATGTCGGAGACCTCGCTGAGAATCTTCCTAATGAAGACCCTTTGGAGAGAATTCCTGAACGTCCAACTATTTCTCCTGTCTTTCGATTGAAGTGGGATCGAGAAAATTGGAGTTGTGCCTATGATTCAGTCATGTTTATCGTTTGGACTCTGATAGAAGACGATCATCTGACAGTAGACGACTTCAACCATTCGTCTTACCTGGTGGAAGGAACCTCTCTCATTTCTGAACTGCTTCGGCTCAAGAGCACCGGTTCCTCGACAATGCAGTCTATGAACCAAATCCGTTTGTACTGGAGAACACTTTTGAGTGCACGCCATCCGCAAGCGTTTCCTCGTTATGGAACGCATGGCGCTGCGGTAACAGCTTTATTGGAATCGCTTTTCCGACATGAACAGGCTTTCGGTTATCTGAAAAAAACTTGTGTAGTCTGTAATTCCGTAACAGTCATTCACGACATTCATACCTTGCTATGGCCTACGACTCTTCAAATGTTGACCGGAGTCTCCCGAGAAGGTATAGTACATAGTAAAGATGTCGTGCATCATTTGCTCGCCATGGAAAATATAGGTATGTGTACCACTTGCCGTTCACTGAACTCGGTGTGGAACTATTTCGATTTTGCGACTCCTCCAGAACTCCTGATTATAGAGTTCAATCCTGACGATCTCAATCTATTATCTCTCGTCATTGATCAATACTATTTCCATCGGCAACTGGGCACTTACTGTATACAAGCAGTTATCTATCTCGGGGGGTTTCATTTTGCAGTCCGGGTTTTCCGACCAAATGGTGCCGTTTGGAAACACGACGGGACTCAACATGATGGCATGGCATTTCCTGAGAGGATTTATGATGGCGATTTCGATCTCTCCCAGATGGATGGCTGAAAAGTAAACGTTTTAGTTTACAGACGCGTCAGAGCCGGCGCTGTATAAATTCATCGGCACGATAAACACAGTGCAAACAAGTCGAGGCAATGAATTTCGAACCTCTTCAGCAAATGAACCCCGCGAGTCCAATTCCACACACTCTCGCGTCGACGACATCCACGCTTGTGCTGCTTCTCCCGTCTGGTTTGTATTCCGCTTGTTGGGTCCCATCGTCATTCACGTCCGTGAACACTCTCGCAGGGTTTCTGAGAGGCAGCGCCGTCTGAAGTGCTTTTGAATGCACAATCTACTACGAAACGTCTGATCGCGCTTCACTCATATCTCCCTGTCAGTAACACATGCGAGAGTGACAATGAAAAACATAACCTGGTGGATTGACGTTAAAATACTGAGAACAACTGAGCGGGCATGTGAGCATGCGTCCATCTCCTGTGAGATAGTTTACGTAATCAGTACGCGGCTACAATGAACTTCTCCGGACTCGGATTGTCACGCAGCTTTGTTTGTGGCCGCACTCAAACACCTTCCCTCTTGATTCTGTGGTGTGTTCTGCCCCGAGTTCTAGCGAGTAATCCAAGAAACAGTTGGTCCCGACAACTGCAGATCAACGCTGGTGTTATTTCTGATGTAGTTCGAGTCTACCGCAGGTCAAGCCCGGGTTGCTGGGGCAGACGGGTATCTGAGATGAGCCTGCGCATTCGCTCGACCTGTGTAAGTCGTTCACTCTATATTTCTAGACCCTTCCGCGATTCACCATCGTCATAGCGCTTTGCAGCTTCTTCTATCTCCCATCTTTCCGATGGTGGCGGCAGTCTGACAAACCTTACCCCAGGCCGCTCCCGTTGCTATCATGAAAGGTATATTCATCTGTCATCTTGCTCTTATCAGCGACGACAATATGCGTGTCTCTTCACCAGTCAGGAAAGAATGTCTGCTAACCAACCAGTCTTGCCGCAAGGCGCTGCATACAATCGCTGTAAGCCTCTTCTTTCTTTTCCCACATTGCATTTCAGCTCTTAATCAAAGTCTTGTAGGCTTGCTTCTTGATCCCACTTGGTGTGGCAATCTACATCGTAGTTGGGGGCATGCGGTCAACATTTATCTGCGATTAGTGCGTGTCTCTCCCTTGCATCAACACCCCACCCGCTGAATTCCGACTCTCTAGCACCCACACAACCGTGTTATTCGCCATTATCTTCGTCTTCGTGATCAGTGTCTACGCCACGCCGGACAACATTGCCTCTCCTGCGGCGATGTATGCCCTTCTCACAAACGTTTCAGAAGCTGCTCCGGTCTCTGGAAACGACCACGGATCCTACGTTACCATCCGTTCCAAGAAAGGTCTCATTTTCGGCGTCATCAACGTTATTGAGAACTTCGCTACCGTTTTTCAGAACCAAGCCGTATGCCGTCACACTCCTTTCCCTGGTTTCACTGACAACTGAGAATCCTCTCATCTGAAGACGTTTCTGCAGGGTTACAGAGTTGATTGCTGTTAGTAGTATCTAGACCTCATACGCTATCCTTCCCTCTATGTGGACGTCTCGCTCTCCTGTATTTAGAATGATGTTGTAGTGTATGTGTACTCTCTCCCTGGATAAAGTACTATAATATAACATGTGTCCGTACACCATGTACAAATTTGTTATTCAAAGGCGCGTGGACGGCTCACGTGACAACAACAATGCGCCATTGCTTCTTGAGGTATTCCCGAGCGATGCTATTTATAAATAATTCGGGATTTTCCTTTTTCAACCTTTCCATCTGGAGTTCGGGTGGCTGTTTCTTGAGCACACGCTACTTGAATCGACCTCAATACTTTCATTCTCAGTCAAACTATGGTACATGTTTGTTCAAAGCTTCCAAACAACCGTATTCACCAATGCGCCTCTTCCGAAAGTTCCCGCTCCCTGTCGAACTGGAAAACATAAGCAAAATTTATCCCCAAAATACCTCGGTTTTCCTAAGTCGTTCGCATTCACTTCCCGAAACTCATAACCCCTCTGCTGATACTTTCCAACCAAGATAGGCACTTTCCAATCCGTACTGCGCCTGGGCACGACAAACGCGATGTGATTCAATGTATGCGGATACGCGATACAAATTGAGCTTCCCGTCAGGAAGTTCATCACTTGCGTTCCCCAGAAGTCCGCGATGGGAAATACGCTGAGCTTGTTGCGAGATACGATGAGATCGATGGAGCAAGGAGTTCCCGGTTTGCTCAACTTTTTGACTTCTCGAATACTACCCCCGCCATGATCATAAATTCGGCGCTCCTGGGCTTCTTCCGCGGTAACATATCCCTCTCCCTCCAAGAACTGTTCCACTTCATCCACACTAACCGAATCCACGTAGACATCCAAGTCACCTTCCGCCCAATCCGTTGCTCCCTCTATGAAACGAAGTACAAATGATCCGGAGATCACGGAATCGGTTTCATCCAGGACCTCGCGAAATCGATTGGGATCGTCCACGTAGCCTTCCAACATCCTGCTGAATCGCACGCTCAATGCGGCCACGAGATCGCATGGGCGGATGTCTCCTTGAACAGCGAGGTCGAGTAAGAACGCGAGATCAGCGGTAGCATAGACAGGAGCAGCAGGCGCTCTGTGGAAGTTTTTAATTCGACTGGCTATACCCATACGAAACCCCACTCACGGTTCATTAGCACCAGGTGCAACAACAGGGAGATTTGTTTGCATATTTGTTAGAAGATGTACACTGGTTGCAAAGCGGATGGTAGGTAGATGGAAGGGGACAACAAAGCAAAAAGGTATCTACCATGCTTTCTCTTCTGTCCTGAAGTCTATTCACGCTTGGCGTTCTAGCACAAGATCTGCAAGCAAGTCCGGCATTGCGCGAGTGATCGCCGCTAATACTTTGTCGTGTCTTCAAAGACTTCCCCAGACTTTCCTCAAGCTCCACGACTACCCCTATATCTGGCCACCTGTTCTGCTTCGGCGGGGTTTGTTGAAGCGTGCCTTGTTTTGAACTGTACTCATGCTGCCAAATTTGTCGGACACATGTGACTACCTAGGGTGTTTGTTCTGGACGACGTCAGCAGGTTCATTCCATGGGGCCTTCTCCTTCCTGCCATTATTCGTCCAAATATGCCCATCCAAGATATCAGTTCAATCCAACAGTTCAAAGACGTCGTCAGTAATCATTCACTTAACCTTTCCTTCATCTTACTTGTCTTCCGAACTTTACAGATTCAGACTGGGGCCCCGGTCATGATCGTGTTCTGGGTAGAATGGTGTGAGCCGTCGAAAGCGATCATCCCGTTTTTTGCGAGGTTGTCCGACACGTATCAGGACTTTTCATTTGCTAAAGTGGATGTGAAAGAGTTGCCAGAGTTGGCTGAAGAAATGGGAATCCGTGTTGTGAGTATTCGTTGTATCAACCTTCGAATCCAACTAACTTTTGCTGTCACAGACGCCTACTTTTATCTTCTTTGAAAACGGGCATACTGTCACTCGCGTGGTTGGCGCGTATCCCGTCCAGGTTGAAGTGTGTGTCTCTTTCAGCATCCCCTGTCAGACTTACCGAATACTTCGCAGAGTATTGTGCACCAGAACGTCTTTCAGTGAGACAACTTGAGGAGGCTAAGATCCAAAAAAAGCAGTCAATGGTGTCTGTATTCGGTAGAAAACTTATTAACACTGTACTGAGGATACATGTTATGGAATTTGTGTTCGGAATGCTATTTCCGTTGACCGTTCGGAAGTCTTACACTCAATACAAGCCTCCCACTGTTCGGGAAAATCCGACTTTGAGTTCTTATGCAAGGCCCAGAACCTCACTCATTCTCTTCTTCCAATCTGTATCGTCCTGCACCATCGAAACCTTTTCAGCTTGTGCACACCAAGTCATTGCAGTCAATATTGTAAGTTAAGTATGGTTACGAACCGCACAGGTCACTCAAACGTTCACAGATGGAAATGTTTCAGCAGGAGAACCAAGGACGAGGTCACCCTCAACCGTGCAACCCTCCCTCACCTCCTGCCAGCAGCATGCCCAGTTTAGAAGGTGGTGAAGTGGTGGACAGCAATGCACACACCGATGAACATGATGAGCAGTCGTATGTGTGTTTATTAAGCCGCGAATTGCATGCATTGCTAACTCAAACTACTGGTCGATCAGAAAAGTCGTGTTCCACTTCTCGAGCGCATTCGGTACACGAGCAACAGATGGTCGACCAGGAGTTATTACGAGGGAAGTAGACAACATTATACATATCTACATTTTTCCTTCAGAACCACGGTCTACATTCGGTCATCTGAAACGCTCTGTATCAATGCCCGCCGATGTCGAGAAATTGCTCTACTTACATGATTGATTTGCATACTCTCTGCTTCGCAACCACACCCACCATACTTGTTCACCCTGACTTGTCATGCGGAAAGACACACTGTGTGTAATGTCGTCTTCTTCAGTATCCAGATCGCATACAACAAATACGGAAATTGTAGGCTCTCCGTTCTGCATAATAATAAACAAATGGCGCAGCCGATAGCTGCACTTTCATTCGCGGGGACTCTCAACTGAAAGAAAATCGAACTCACTACTCATTCTCAGCACAGTTTCTCAACCCAAAATACTCCCGGATTTCGAACAACGGATTCCAAGTTCGAGTGATAAAAGATAGCTGAGTAGACACAATTGGGCGCGAGCTTTGCACGAGAATTATCACAGAATCCGGAGTGATCTCATTGACACAGAGTATATCACCAGCTGCTCGATTACCCGCTAAGTGCGGGCAAAACTGTACACTGGTCCCAAATCGTCTGAAAGATGATCAATTTCCGACTCCCTTAACTAAGTCGTACAGATGTACCTTCTCAGTTCCCGGATTCGTGTTGGAATGGACATGGTATTGCTGTAGTACAGCGTGAGTTGTGTCAAGCGGGCAGCGAAGAAGCACTGGATACTGTACGAGCAGACGTCGAAGAGAATCAGACCCGGTTTCGACTTGGGCGGCAAACAAGTCGACTGTACTGTTCCAGTTCAAATTCCAACAGAAGTTCTCTTTCCGAAATAGGAATACTTTCCTAGAAAGGAGTTCTTAGAACGAACCAAAGTTGCGTTCTTCGACCAATCATGCTTCAAGTGTGTGATGGTTTTTTGTCCGGTCTTCAGTATATGGAGTCAAGTTTATACGAAATTCTTACAATTCACTTATAAATGAGCCCGCAAAGATCCGCTTCCCGACGACCTCTAATATCACCCGTGTAATGGAACTCACTACTTTTACTTGCTCTTCGCGGCTGACAAAAACTCAAATATCTACTTATGCTCTTTTTTTGTCTTCCACAATGTATTCTCAGTTGTCTTCCGTCGATGGCGAGGAAACAAGCGACGTGGAAAAAAGAGAAGCAAATTCGGTGTACTTTCCTCCCTCTAGATATATGTTAATGCCTTTCGTACGTGGTTTATCACTCGGTTTCAATTCGGTTTTCTCACGCCGCGAAGTTCATCTCTATCAAAGAACTGTCCGAAAAATGTTCTCATCTTGGGGCACCCATCAATACTTGCCTGGATTTGGTTCAATACGAAAATTTATCCGCCAGCACGTTTTCAGTCAACAATATGCCGCCCTTCTTGTACTGGGGGCCTCTTCAACCAGGACACGCTCTTTTGTCCTCGTACGCTTGCCAATCAGACCGGTCAAGCTCACTCAAGGTGGTCTGTCTGGCGCGATTCAAGGGTTTCGCTCTGTTTGCTGCTGACGAAACCAGTTATCAACTTTCGATTACCTTCAAACCCGTCTTGACTGAAGATAGAGAGCGGTTGCACGAGATTGAGACCATGGCCTGTTCACCGGCTGGAGGTGAGTGCGAATCTTCATTCTGTTGTCCACATCTGTCGTTGAATAACACGCATCACTATAGGGTCCGAATTCAAACCCTATCGACATTTCGCTGCATCAATTTTGCTTCCCAAGGAAGAGGTAAATGCATCTTGTCTTCGTGGATCCTTTCTCCACACGCTCAATGAGAAGAATCAGACAAAGCTTCCTATACGTATAACGGAGGCTCGTCTCACTGCTGGTCAAAAACCCCTCTCAAGCTCTCATTGTCATACTGCTAGTTTGCCTCTACAACATAACGATCTCATACTGCTCACCTTTAGCATACGGAGAGTAACTTCACCCCCCATGGCTTCCGAAACCGTCCGTATATTGGGAGGTTTTCTGTGGATGCGTTGGAAAACTTATTTTCACGTCGATGAAATTGACATCATAAGTCGAAATAAGAAATGGTAGATGTAATCAGTACAAATGCTACCTATTTTATAATTGTTAAACTGGTTGAGCTGTCTTGTTCACGACAATACTCAACGGCGCGGGCAAAACTTGAATTTGACACCACATTGCGAGCGATAATTCTCAGCCACAGTCGTGGTCCAGAACGCTCTAAGCGAAGTTTCCTTAACTAGTAATAGTGGCGCTTATTACTAAAGATGGAAATTCCCGACAACGGCCTAACTTCTTCATTAAGTAATTCCTCCACTTGCTGCTATGCATGCACTCTTACGACAAACCAGCATGAACGCGTCACTCAGTTTCGCACAGTAGTCACAAAACGAGGGCCATAATAATCTCGCAATATAAGTACAATTGGATTCGACTTCCCTTCTCCATCTCAGAACAACAACACTCCTCCGTCAAACCACCCAAATTGATGCGGAATCAAACTCGTCACGTCCTCCCTCGAAAACTCGTCCCCAGCATTCCCATTGGAGATGTTGATAGACCAGGAGAACGCATCGAACAAGTTGCGACGAATAGGGGGGAAATCTTGAGGAGGAATAGGTGTCGAGTTCGGACTAGCCGAAATGAATCCTCGAGATAAGTATTTTTGAACCATTTCAGGGACGCGGTCGTCTTGCCTCCACATACCGGTAACCTGTCCCCTCAGTGCAAAAGTATTTCGAGGGTAAACAAAGGTAAACGTGTTACCGGTAGCGAAGTTTTGCACGAATGTGTTCCAGAACGCCGACAGAGGTCGCAAAACGTTTGCCGAATCGGACACGATAATATCCACCAGGCTGCGGCGACCATCGTGCCTCGTCCTCACCAAGGTACGAACCTCCTTCACTGTGGGGATGAAGTACGGCTCGCCCCCTCCATCTTCGTCTGTCGACTGACGAGTCTGACGAACATACCCCACTCGCTTAAAGAATTCCTCCCACTCATCGGCACGATCCTGAAGCGTATATATGTCGAGGTCGTTGCATTTCCAAAGAAGGCCATACAACGCATATTCCAGGACAAATGAGCCCGAGATGGCCGAGCACGTTTCATCCAGCTTCTTGCGCAACTCGACACCGGAAGGGTAGAATCGCTCCAGCATGCGATTGTAACGAAGATTGAGCACGAGCCGAGCAATATCTCGGAACATGCCTGTTCCCGAAGCGAACCTTGTCAGGTCGACGAACTCCATCCTCTCAAACACTTCGGCGACCATAACTCCCGGAAAACTGGATAACCAATCAGTCGCAGCGGCTAATGTTCTCAAGGAAGTTGCTCACGGTTCTTTGGACGTCGAGTGAGGTGCCATTGCTTTATTGACACTTGGACAGTTTAATTGCATAGGATTTACACAGACAAAGAGTCGACAAAGAGTTGGTGGCAGAAAGCAGCTCAAGCGGAAGCCATGTCCACCTCGATATCCTGCTCTCCTGCCCCTTTGCTTTCTCCTTCCATATCCACGCCCTCGTCATCATCATCGACACTATCCTCAAAATTGAAGCCTTTCATAATCAGTCGCTCCTTTGAAGCCATAGGCTCGTTTCCCTAAACCTCATTCAGTACGAAATCTTGATATCTAGTTTGAATTGCGATTCACTAACCTTTTCTTTCCTGGCTTGAATTCGCACCAACTGCTCCAATGCCAGGTGAACTTGACACTCCGTGCCCTTTCCTGTGCCATAAGTGGCAATGTCAAACACGACAATCGCGTCCACAAAGTCACCAGGCCGTATGAGGTAACTGGGGCAACGCACAATCTTCCCTTCCTCCGTTCTCCGGCCAATCTCCATCCGACTACTCACAGCCCAGTGCGCTCGAATTTTGGCCGCATCTCCAGAAGGGTCTTCAGATCGAGCCAACTGGACGTATTCTTCTCCTTGTCTCACCTACTCAAACGCATTAGTACGGTGAAGGTCAGCCAGGTCCGCATTACTGATTATACCCACACGAGAGAAGACTCGTCGCTGCAACTTCAAACTATTCGGCTCACCCTCACTGGCTGTAGCACTTCCGAGACGACTTAGTATGAAATCTCTCACTAAACCAATCGCTTTCCTCTGCTCGGTGAAAGCAGTGAGTCCATGCTTTCCGGGACCTAGAATGATCGACTGGATCGCTTTGGGCGCGTGAGTTTCCGAACTCCACTCTCTAAATGAGCGTGATCGAAACCTAAAGATTCTAAATTCACTTACCCTTGCCAGTTTCCCAAAGTAGATAAAGTTGCTCTTTCCACAAATCCCTGAATTCTTACTGAAACTTGAGTAGGAGTTGTGTTCGCTCCCGTTTCGATATACATCAGGGCCTGTCTTCGCGTCCTATCATACGATCCAACTTTCCGACCGAGAAACGCCCAATTCTGCAGGTCCGCCTCGTCGCGAGGCACCCAGTCTTGATCATCCCTCCCCCCGACTTCAGTCGCCTCCAATAAAGAGGTCAACTCTTCCGACCACAAGTATTTCACTAACGTGCCGGTGGCTAACAAGTTTATTAGTCAAGAACCCACAAACTTTGGTCCAAACGCACCTGCTAACAAATGGGACATTATTTCACCGAGAAACCCCTAAAGAACCCTCCGGTGAGGTTATTAAGGGTTTGCGAGTCGGATTTTGTCCAAATTATGCCACATATGTTGTTTAACTTTGATCACAAAAAGAATAAACCTGATTTGGTTGCTTCTCTCCCAAAAGCGATATCGATCGCTCCAAGCTTACGTTGGTGGGCACGGGAACGACTCGAAATAGTAAGTGGCCTCCTATTCGGGTCTATGAGCATGGTGTCCCGACTTTACGCGGTTTCACAAGAATGCAAGGTTGGGACCATCATCATTCCCTTTACGCCCGCTTTCTACTTCTCTCTCTTATCACTTCTCACTCATTCTATACTCATGGCAAAAAGGAAGGGTAAATCGGCCCAACCGAGCTGTCGTTCCAAACGAGCTCGGTGAGTTAATTAAATGTCGAAGTCAAACTCCCAACTAACTTCTGTCTCCAGAAGGGCGTCGCACTCTCCTCCTCCTGCAATCTCCCAGAGCGGCAACTCGGATTTCAGCGGGCCCTTGACACCTACAGATTCTCGCTCCATCTCACCACATTCGCCAACCCATAGTGTTCTTCCTAACGTCGAAGCACCTTTCCCGCCTCTCGCGACTGCTGCCGCTTCATCATCTCAGCACGGTATCACTGCCGACGATCGTCATTCTGGTGCAACCCCGGCTCCGGCGCTTCCCCCTAGTACACCTTCGTCTCGTCGGCGCATGCGAACGCTCCCGTCCCATCTGCCAATGCTGCAAGGTCACCAGAGGGTCAACTTATCAAGCGAGTGCGTACATGTTGTCACGTACAACTCAGACAGATACTAAGCTTTGACAGTAGACTTGGACTCAATATCATGCCGGTCACGGCGGCAGAAGCTACATAGATTCCACTCTCGCCAAACGCATGAACACCTGTCGGCTCAAAAATGCACCCGACTCTGCCACCTTTTCGCTCGATAACCTCGACTTCCCTCTCGCGTTCGGACCCAAACAACACGGTCCCGACGACTGTAGCAAGTATGTTTGTCTCAACAAGAATCCCATCAAGATATGGATTCTTGGGGAAATCCAAGCTGTCGTCTTCAAGAAAGAACATCTCAATGCACGCCGTGCTGCAGTTCTCATCAATACTTTCAGAGAAGAGGACCGACTCCGCATCAAAGAGATTTTCACGAAGTTCTCTCAACCTCCACGTGGTACGACACATGTTTTACTTTCTGAATTGGATTGCTCCCTCAACACTCCATCATCTTCTTTCGTACAGAACCCGACACGGACGAGGTTTGGGTTGGAAAATGGATGGCCCCTCGCACGTGCGCACGTGACAAAGTAAGCCTACACCTACGTCTATCAACCGTTCTTCACCTAACCATGTCTTGATTTAGATTCCAGCTTTCGAAGCTCTCGTCGACATATGTGCCGGGGTTCACGGCCAACCAAAATTTCCTGCGGATTTATTAAAAAGATTCGATATTGTATCAGTGGAGGCTCTGATCACTAAGTATCCCAACAATTACGATTCCAGCAATCAATGGCGTGCGAGTCTGGAACTTAGCAGAATCTTTGTACTACACACTGTTGATGCTGCACGCCTCAAAGTCGATACGGTTTTGTTTTGAAACTTGTAATTATATCGAGAATTCCACTCGAAATTGAATAAGTTCTCTCCGCCTCTTTCGTCTAAATGCTGTCAGTGACCAATGAGACCACGTTACACTCCCACCCTCCTTATATACCTCAAAAAGACGCAATTGCAGTGCCCCTCTCTTTCGCCCTCTCATTCAATTCTTCTTACCTCGCATTTTACTGTCATACGTGTATTGCATCCAAAACCTCCCGCGCACCACCTACTCCAAACGACATTGTACCGATGTCTCCCAGATCACTTATTCAGTAAGCCAAGCATCCCCTGTGCCGCTGAAAGCTCACAGCTGACACTGCGCCCACGTCAGGCTTCCCGAAAGCAACGTTATAAAAATTCTGTCACAGTTGGATATGAAGCACATCATCATCATGCAGTCCACCTGTCGCGCATTAGAATACTATGGACGACTCGTGGCAAACAACAGATACGATGACATCCTTACTCGATACGTATCCTCTCCCGGCATATTCCGAAACCTCCTTGACATCAACCGAGCTGTCATTGGTGGTTCTTGCGCTTTGGAATTCCTCCTCGGCAATACGAATTGGAAACCGAACGACCTCGACATCTTCGTCCGGGCACCGTACCTCTCACCTTTCCTCCTCTTCCTACACCACGAAGGATTCAAACGAGTTCAACCTTGGGAAGAAGAAACAGTGCCCAATCGCCAAATTCCTTGCGTGGAAGCGTCTATCAAGTTTGTAAAAGGCAAAGTTTCCATCGACTTGATACTCACCACCTTAGCCAATTCGTTTGACGGTATCATCCACTCTTGGAGCACCGTCATGATGAACGGCATAACTGGTGCCAACGCGTTTTGCGCCTACCCACAGTACACCTTCCACCACTTGGCTTCCATCTCGATTCCGAAAACTATAGCACTTCAACACACCTCTTACGGAGACGATAAACAAAAGTACGAATCTCGCAACTTTCAGTTCACGAACGCTCTCGAACTCAACCCCCAACTCGACTATCATACCGTCCCTTGATACGTCGGTGACGACCGTTGCCTCGTCATGCGTTTACGTACCCCGCGCATCACAACGCACCCTCGCCCCATCACCTCCGCATTTCAAGCTGATCCCAACCGCGTCGCTATGACGGTCCTGTGGTATGATCACATCCAGTCGTCCCCTCGTGAGTCTTACATCAGGTTTACATTCCAACTATTCACGGCTGTGTGCGTATTCCCAGGAAACTAAAAACGCATGTCAAATGTTGGCGACTTGTTACTGATTCCATTACGACTATATAAAATTAAAAACACAGGATATAAAATTAAAAACACAGGCTCTTTTCATGCTACACTTTTCATGCTACACTGGCTATTGCATTCTTTGTCACCTCCTCCGCCAGCTGCCCTACATCGAACATAGCTCAACACTGTCCACTCGTGCCATAGTGGGTACTCGCTTCATACGCGTTGCAATGAATTGTCGTCGCTCACGCATTCCTTTCCGGAAAACATGTTATTCGGACATGCTCGATCCCAAATTATAATACAAATAGGTACCTAACGCCTGCCGGAGTATCTAATGGTTTTCGTTCTCCTCTTCTTTCCTCCTCCGCTAGCGCCCGTAGACTGAACATAGCTCAACACTGTCCACTCCTGCCACAGTGGGTACTCGTTTCATATACATTCCAATCATTTATGGTCGCTCAGGGTTTCCTTTTGCAAAACTCCTCATTCGTAGATGCTGCTCCTAAAAATCTACTACAAAAAGTAACCTAACCCCTCCCGGAGTATCTGCGCAGATCTGTCTTTCCTTCTCGTCTTCTTTTCTCCACTCCTTCTTAGGCTATTCGTATTGAGATTGTAAAGTGGCATAGTTCAGGTCACCATTCATTTTATTATTGTAATCGCTACATACATCCTCACTGTCATTATATATATGCGTGTCCTCATACTGGCCCACCGCCCCAGACCGTATTGATCCACTTCAAGTTGAACCATCTGTGATGATATGCTCGGTGTTGTTGTCGATCAGGCGATCGTGTTGAAGTCTAGTCAAAGTCTTCCTGGCGACGTTGCATTCATCTCGCTCGGTCATCTGCATCAGAACGAGTGCGAGGTGTATGATAGTAAAATCTTCACTGCCCCAGCGTCATGTCCTCATACCGGCCCACCGCCCCAGACCGTATCCCACAACTTTCCTCATGTCGCCAGGAATCGGTTCGGCGTGCGTCGCGCAGCGCCGGTCTTCAAGTTTTGGAATTGTTGAAAGCGTGTGCAATTTTATGCCGGAATGCCGGCAAACGCCGGTTGGGAAATTACTACTTCGCTTCCGAGTCTGCCTCCTAGCTCGATGTCTATTCTCGTAGCGTCTTCGTGTTGTTCTCTACTCTCTTTCGAGATCAGAACTTGAGCTGTGAGAGGATGAAACTTGATATGATCCTCAAGTATGCAACACTGGCCACTTCCTGCTACCTTCCCTGCACCCGCTTCACCCGCGTTTCTCTCCACTTCTCCCCCAATCTGTATCTTTCCGATAGATTGGTGGATTTTTTGTTTGGGTTGCTAGGCGCCCCACGTTCATCATCGTGTTTCGGACTTGCAGGATTCATAAAGCAGCAGCTCATGGGGCTTGGCCCCCTACCTCAAACCTCAGCTACATTCCCACTTGGACATGGTGAATTGGAAGTCCCAAGAGGAGCAGTTACGTGATTTGAGTACGTCTTTGTGATCGCTCGATACGTCGCTCTCACCATGTTTGCTGGAGTCAGTTGCACTTCACAATTCGTCGCACATCCTTCTTGGCATCTACTTGTAAGTTGGCTGTGGATGCATACCATAATTTAGACTCCGACTCCGACGACTTGTCTTAGATGGGACCTTCTGGTCTCTCTCGACTTCGAATGGAGTTTCCTTCGAGGAACAAGGAAACTACATTGGCCCATGGTTTGTCTCACCCCTATCCCTCAGCCGTTTTCATGCTCTGATCCTCATATCTAGCTAATCTACTTCGTTGGTCGTTATGCAGCTCTGATTGCGGTCATCGGAAGGTAAAACGTCGAAGGATGCATTGGTTAGAAGACACTAACTCCGGACAATGGCTCAGCGTGTTGTCCTCAGATATCTATTCGTAGTGTGATTATATTGTTTAAACGAAAATATCCTAACACACTGTTTCAACCAGGAATTCTGGGTGTAGCATACTCATTCCCCTCATAACCGTGGGTCATAAGTGGCTTCTTCTGTCCTTGGGTGAAGACTGAACTATGTCTGAGTAGGTATGTTGCTCTCTCGCAATCGGTGTTTCGAGTGCAACTCTTGCGATTCGAACGTGCGCACTATGACTTTTACTACCCCAGACTCATGCTTACTCCGGGGAACAGAATGGCCATTTGGTCAATGAGGAGGTGGATTGTCATTCCACTATTCATCCTCATGGTTGGTCATTGCGTTATTCTGATCCAAAGTCCGTAGCAAGTGTTGGCTGCCGAGATCTACGGACCTGATCATCTGCTAGATGTTACATCTCTCAAGGGGGTCGACATGCCCCCGTTTGGTTGCAGCGTCTCCGAGGGAGAACCAATGAGACTCCTTCCGACGTTTGCATATTCGATTTGCATCGATTCTATCGTTCTCTGCCTCAGCGTCTACAAGTTATTGATTCAGACAGGCGGGTATGCTCGGTCCAGGCTCGTGGGCCTCATTTTTCGTGACGGTATGATATATTTCGTCATCATGTGTGTGCAGTTTATTCCCCAGCCTACACCAAGTTGACTCTAGCTACTTACCTTTGAAGTTCGTTCATCAATATACCTGCAGCCGTTGTGGCAGCGCTGCGACTCAATCCTGCGATGGATGCCATCTTCTCTCTTCCGGTCGCTGTCGCTTCTATTGTATGAAATCCGCTCTCTCTATCTTCACAAATTTAATGAAATCCATTAGATCATCTCTGGACATGCCGTTCGCCGCTTGTCAGGCTTCGACAACTTGGACCCAATTCAGTATGAGCACATTCCTCGCTATTCGCATATACTGACACTCGCGCCAGTATTATCCCATCCATAAGTTTGGAGCCTACCATACAGAGGGTATTTTAATGAAACGCTCGGGTTCTTTCGTCGCCGGCATACTGATGAGCATCCCTATCGGTGGGGGCACACGAAATCCCGATGTAATAGGCTAATAACCTCGTTAATCGTTCAATATTGATTCTATGGATATAGTAGATAGTTCTCCTATTTGCCTCAATCAAGCTTTGCCCATACCTCGTCTATCGCCCACAATACAGCGAAATTTCCACCAGTTACACTGAATTTATTCAGTTTGGGACACTCGGCCCGGAATCGGGCATCGAGATCAGGATAGCGATTTTCGACGGTCTCTCTTTTCTTGACGCTACAAGCGGGAGACGATGTTATGGATAAATATTGGAGCCCTCGTGGCAGCACCGATGCTTGACGAAGAGTATCGCAGACCTAGGCTTTTCGAGTCAGGACGGTGTAGTGAAAAGAACTCGACGGGAATGTACTGAACCTGTTCGACCTCCACATCTGTCAACGGAGTACGAACATAGAAAGAAAGCCAAGCTATCGATGGGAACGCCAGAAGGGTTTTGAGAAAATGCATTTTGAACGATCGCACCGAGAGAACGAGCTCGCTGAGTTGAGGACAATGTTCTTGTATCTCGTCGAGTAAATCTTCGGTAGAAGAGACGCTCATGGATGACGAGACCTGTAGCTTGCGTATTGACCTTGCGCGTACAAAGGCGATTGCGTATGTAGGTGGGATTCGAATGCGATCTAAAAGGGGCGCTGCATCTGATTCTACAAACCTCTGGATGGTAGCGGGAACGGGATCGTGAGGTGGAAGCAAGGGAGGTCGGGGATCATGAAGGCTTAAATTCCTAAGCGCAGGACATTTCTTCATCGCATCAACGAAATGTGAGGATTCGACAGATATGGTAGAGATCTCCAGCGTTCGAAGACAGAGCATCGGAGAGCCTCGAGTGATGAATTGTAGCAGCGTATTGCTCTGGAGATGCCCAGATACGGAGATGTTCCTCGTTTTCTCTCTTGAGAGAAAGGGTATCCACCAGTGGAAGGTAGTTGTAATGTGTAGTCTTCTTAAATCACGAATCACCCAAGATGCGCTTGACTCGGTATATTCGAGATGTACGTCTGAGTGACACAAGTGTGATAAAAAGAGATGACTGAGTTCCGTCATCGCGCGCTGGCTCCTTCATGGAGACCAGGCTTACTAATATATACTAATTAAGGTAATTAAACGCCTGTAATCTTATCTACGATAATCGATCCTTACACCCTCCCCCTCAAGACAACCGCCCGCGCAATTGTTCGAATTCGAACGGAAGAGGGTGTCAACTCCTACTCTTCGCCACGGTCCCATCTTCAACCACTCTGATGCGCCAAATGTTATCAATCCCTACTCCGACTTCATCGCCCATCCCTCTCGTCTGGTGATTGTGCCGATCTCTTGGGATCTCCGACTTGCTCTTTATCCCAGCCGCCACAGCAACTATTCCTTCAAACACGGCGAAATTCAGGGCCACTCACGGCGTTCGTGCCCTCTGCGGAATGTGGAGCTATCGGGGTCGTCTCGGGTCCCCATCCTGACATCCTGGTCGATTCGCTGATTTGCGGATCTGACTTCGGTGGTCATTTCTTCGGGAACCGTCTGTGCGAGGTGGCTTATTTGGTACGTTTCGTTCCTCACCTGTTGCATTTCGCGGTGTTCAACTAGATGTGGTCCACGTTTGAGATTCTTCGATTGAGAGCCTTTGTGCGATCGCCCTCCTCTTCCTGGGTTTGTGCTCGGTATGTCCAGCGCGGGAGATTCTGCAATCTTCGAGTGCAGTTTGACTTGGTGCGTATTCGGTTTTGGTATGACCGGGAGTTCCACTGACGGTCTCCCTCCCCCACAAAAAGATTGAGATCTGGTTTGGGGAGGTAGCATCTTCGTGTTCGTTTGCCTCTCACGGTGCGTTTCCATCGTCTCTACCATTTCTGTCCTGATTTCCTGAACCGCCTGCAGGGATATTGACTTGATCACATCCCCGCCTCGGGTCCGCACCACTCGATGCTCAAAATCCAAGCACATCCCATACTTCGACATCAATGGGGCCCCGAACACGATATCGTAGCGACTTATGTCCACAATATCAAGGTACGTTTCTTCTTCGACTCGGACTCCATTGATTGACATCTGCGTATAGGTACCGAAGTCGATCCTTGATCGATTTTCTCTGGTTCCCAATCGCAAAGACACCGGCTTCCGTAATCTGAATGGTTTCATGTAGGCAAGTCGCGCAAATTCGTGGTCGACTACATCGATCGAACTTCCTGAATCGAACATGGCCAATGCCTTCTTTCCATTAATTTCGATATACGCCATCAACCGTCCGGACGCCTGCTTTGGTCTCGACCTTCTTTCCACCAGTGGATCATCGCCATTCAAGTTTCCCAACATGTCAGTGGCAACCGACATCGCACGAAAGGACGCCGAATCCTCCTCGCCATCTGTGTGATTGGATTCCGTTGCATGTTCACCACCAGAGGTGTACGCAGACTCGTCTGATCCATATCCTTCAACATCATATCCCTCCTCACTTTCGGCCACGCTGGCACGGAGAGATTGATCAGAATTATACGATGATTCTGATTCACTACTTCGGCGTCTGGGGTTTCTCCTTCCAAACCTGGTGTACCTCCTTCGTTCTGCGTCTCGTTCCGAACTCTCCCTCTCAGATCCCGTCTCCTCCGCGTTCCCAGAATGGCTTGTATCTTCCGAGTACGACTCTGAGTCCGACGGCACTTCTTCAACTCTTCGTAGGGCTGGTTTTGGTCTCAGTGGGCATTCATCGTCATCGGCGGCATGTCCATACACTCCGCACTTCAAGCATAGTGCCTGCGATTTGTTCAATCGAGGTATGTCTTTCCGTTCGTCTCGTTGACTGTCTTGACGTGAATGGGATCGTTGCGCAGTTGTCGATGATGATGAAGATTTCTTCTCATCTCGTTGTGGTTCCTCTCGTATTCGCACGTCAGGTTCCCTGGATTTTTGGGACTCCTCTCGTCGATTCGTCGACTTGAATCTATCGTGCCCTCGATCGTAGGCCGGCTGAGGCGAGTATTTGCTCCCTTCATGTTGTTTTCGATCGCCCCTGACTTCGTCTGGATAGGTCTTCTTTCGCTCATGCTTATCGGAAACTTCGTGAGACCATCGATCGTTATTGATAGCTTCTTCGATTTCCATTGTGTTCCTGTAAATCTCCTCCAATGAATTACGCTCCTCTGTGATCTGCCGTGCGATCCTCAACCCCTTTCGGATCTCCTCTGGTAAAGCCTCCACGAACACGACACTCTGGTCATACTCGGAGGGTGTCTCAATCATCCTCCGGGCGTATTTACGCATCTCCGTGAACAGGTGAGACGCTCCCTTTCGAGGATCATATTTCACGTTCTTGAACTTGTTGCTCGCCTTCTTCCCGGATACCTTGTGAATGAAATGATCAAATAAATCACAGACCGTGTCCTTGAACGTCCATGTCCGGTGTATTCGACTCGGTGATGCTACTTCGGTGTTATACCATTGCAGGGCATTCTTCGAAAGGCATTGTCCAAGTGTGATCAACCGCAATCTATCCCTCTTCGATCCTCCTAGTTGCATCAAAGCCATCCATCGTACCACATCCATTAACCAACCATCGAACACATCAAGATCGTCAGTCCCATCGTATCTCTCGGGATCCTTCATCTTGATACTCCGACTCGTCTCTTTCAATTCCTCTCCCAACATTTCATCAATCGTCTCGGAGATCCACGTTAGGCTATTGTCAACCACTCGCCCTTCGGTGTCTCGAGCGAATAATCGGTTATTGGTTGTGCTGTCCCCACGATGAGTGGGGTTCGGAGTTCGGCCTCTGCTGTCCCTTTCGGGGAATGGGGTCATCGACCGCGTGCGTCGATTTCCTGAAGATTGGTTATCCATTTGACCCTTGTCTGAATTTCCTCGATCCTCGCCATCATTTGATGAACCATTTCCTCCTGGATTCCCGCTGTATGGTGGGCCTCCTGGTGGATCTCGACCTGGTGAACCTCCACTTTGAACGCAGCCTCGATCATCACTTCTATCCCCTTCTCTTCGCCGATCCTCTCGTGGTTCTCGGTGACGATGCAGGGGTTTGTCTGTGTGGAAAGTATCTGGTTTCAACTGTGTCTCATTCCCTTCCACCTGTGTCCGGGATCTCGGATTCGTAGTGTCGAGTTTAAATTCTTCAGCATCTAATCCCTGTTCGTACCGACTCTCATTGTCTCGTAGATTCTGTATCAATGCTTTCAACGAAGCTCGAGTGTCCTTTAAATCATTCTGCATCCGCGTCATATTCTCCGCCAATCCTTCCACATTTTCTGATATTCGCAGTGCCACGTTATTGACATTTCGAAAATAAATCCTGTAGTTACTGGGAACCGGTCGCCTTCCTGTCCCAAGGCCTGCAAGTCGCGCATGCCCAATTCTATCCTCTCTACCCTCCATCTGTACCCAACGATCCTCCGAATCTGTAGTCGTGTTGCTTTGCGATCGTAGGGAAGATGCCTGCATTGGTGTCCGTTGCGCGGCAGTAATTAAGGCGAGATTGTGGGGATGATCTGCCACCTCAGGAGGGGGTGATTTCCCAGGAACAATTGTTCCCTGATGGAAATTGCTCGAATTTCCCAAGGGTGGGAGTCCGGGGGGTACTAATGGTGTATTTCGGTAGTCCCCACGGTCGTCAGAGCGTCTGTTGCCAGATAGAGTAAGTCCCGGTGGGGAAGGAGCGCGAGATTGAGGGATTGAGAGATTCTGTTTTGTTGGTGTTGCCATTTCTCGTCTTCACGAAGCGCAAAAAAGTGTAATGTATAGTCGTCCTAAATCACGAATCACCCAAGATGTGCGCTTGACTCGGTATATTCGAGAGCTGTATCTGAGTGACAAAAGTGTGATAAAAAGATGACTGAGTTCCGTCATCGCGCGCTGGCTCCTTCATGGAGACCAGGCTTACTAATATATACTAATTAAGGTAATTAAACGCCTGTAATCTTATCTACGATAATCGATCCTTACACCCCGAAAGATTTCAATTCGTCCGCAAGGCGAACTGTCAGCCGAGAGAATCCATTCTGTAGCATAGTTTGATTGTCTTCCCTTGCTCGTCCCGCACAGAGGAAGAGACTCCGACAAAGGTCGAAAAGTGTCTGTATTGGAATTTCGTCTCTTGTGGAAGTACCGACAATAGGGTCCAGCATTTTGCTTGCGGCACAAATGAGATTATCCATTACTGAAACGTCAGCTGATATGAGTACAGTTGGGTTGGGTAGACATTGTTAGTACTCACAAACTTCGTCTACTTCAGTAGGGATGATTGCCAGTGGGAATGATAGGATGTATGCTGCTTTGAAGGCGTATGAATCTGGGATAGACAATGCCTCTCGCTTTAGGATGTTCACCATCTTAGAGAGGGCTCGGTCCGAGTTATGTTCCCATCCTAATGGTATTTCCAAATTAATGAGAAGAACCAACGCATCTGCTTCGGCTTCCTCGAGAGTATCACCCAAATCCTTGTCGTGTGTGATTAGAAATGCCCTACGAATACACGCGATCATGCTTCGCAGTACGCAACGAAGTTCGGCCTGCTCGTAACACCCTCCCAGGTACGACCACGGTCTGAGATGAGACCCGAAGCGACGCTCGACCATTTGATAGATTGCTTC
The DNA here is from genome assembly GCA_027627245.1 of Meripilus lineatus. Classification (NCBI taxonomy): domain Eukaryota; kingdom Fungi; phylum Basidiomycota; class Agaricomycetes; order Polyporales; family Meripilaceae; genus Meripilus; species Meripilus lineatus. Next base: position 20,239 of record JANAWD010000280.1, on the reverse strand, counting down.
AAGTGCGTTTTGAGGAGAGTTGAGATCAATGCAACGAGTTACCATCTCCCATACGTTAATGTCTTTAGTCGAATCATAAGCACCAAGCAAGACATCGACATCGAAGTTCAAGTTGGTGCTTCGCGCGAGCCCGATTTCTTCGTCAAACACCTGTTTTGCTTGTTCATCGTCTTCGTCATCACTACCGGTACCATTCCATCGATTATAGGTCTCGTTAGAGAATTGGTGAAATTTGGTGAACAGAGTCTTGAGCAAAGGTGTCTTGTATGGACAGGACGGTGAGAACATGGGAATGAGTGTTGTGACAACGAGGAAGAGGAACCATAACCCGATGAGGACGATGATATGCCAGCAAATGGATGGAAGGAGGATACGAATGTAGATGACAAGACCCGTGAAAAAGAGGATAAGAGCGAGCTGAAGGAGGATCGGAAGGAAACTGGCAATTTCCGGGACCTTGTACCACAAGAGACCACTCCTTCGAAAATGCCGTATGCGACAACGTTCGCGTGGTGCGACAAATGCAATCGAGAGGTACTCTCGAAACCATTGTTTGACGAGCATGCCAAGGGAGGCAGTGATGAGACTGAGGACGAGGGAGGCCAACCAGAGCGCGTTCACCCACTTTGACCCCGTATCTGGGGTGAAGGGAGGCAAGGCTGCTGGGATAGTGGTGGAATTGACTATTGACGGGTTGCCAGTTACAGCGAAAGAGTTGAGTTGTTGTGAAATCTGAAGAAGGATCATATTCGTAGCCTCCGTTTGGTCTCTCTGTAAGAGTCTCGATGCCTCGATGAAAAGCGTGATGATGACTGCAGAGAATAATCCAGACTAGGTACAATACTCAGAACAATTCAGGATGTTATCAACGAAAGCACTCACAAACACCAGTATAGTGTCAATGTTCTCGTTAACCCCAGTTCCCTCTCGTTCATCACCATCGTGAAGAGTCTTGGAAAGATCGGGCCAGCCATTCGTATCCTTCAACTTGATGCTTGGATGCTTCTCCTCTAATTTCTCGCACCTCTTCTCGAAGTCGGGTTTATCCTCGTCCAATTCTTTCCACTTCCCCTGCGCTCCTCTAGCTCCGTCTTGCCTCATCGTTGCATTTCTCCGAGGTTGAGGCCGGACCTTATTTTGAACGACGAATTAGTACAAGGAAGGTTGGACACGAAACAGAATTCTGACTGGGGAGTCATTGCGAACTTCTCCAATTGATTTGGTAGATTGGTTCGGTGGTGTTACGCCCTGGGGCACTGGTGACGATGACAGTGGCTCTGGAAAGAACCACGCAGGCTATGAGAAGGAGGGCCTTTGTTAGAGAGCTACTGCACTTGCAAAGAAGTAGACGTACGATGTCAGGAGGCGAATGAGACCACTCGCTAGAGGACGCACTCATTATCGTGAAAATGTGCCTGGTAGTCGGAATTGAGGACGGTCAAGGTGAAAGAAGGAGGGCGTGTATGATGGGATTGAATGAAACAAAAACGCCTCCTCACAGAAGCTGATTGGGTAGCATTGGCGAATTGATACACAGCCGATATGCGCCTATCACTCAAGGAGATCGCATTGTCCATGGATGTGGGGTCCAGACACTATTAGCTTGTGTTGGGAGCAAGACTCGTGAGAGCTCAGAGTTACATTGTTGTATCTTGAATGATTGAGTCAAACAGGCCATTGTCATCGTCGAAGGAGGTAGTGGTTCGAAGCCAAAGAACGACTCGGGGGTGGGCGAAAGCAGTAGACTGTAGACCCCATGCATCCCGCATAACTCGAGGGACCATTTCAATCAAAGAGGTCAGCGTTAACGAAGAAGTGTCACATTTGGTAGTCTCGAAACCAGGTACGATAGAGATCTGCCGAGCGAAAGTCAAAATTAAGGAGGAACTCGATACGATGTTTGCAATCAACGCGCAACCTCCTGTAATCCCACTTGTTCCCGTATTCCGTATATTTCCATCCATCACGAACCTCCACCTCGACATATTCCCCCCTTCCCAGAACCTCCAGCCGGCCCATACGGCATTTGCGACGTCCCCTCTGCTTCCCTCTCGACATACTCTGCGAGCCAATCTCCAGTCTCGACAGCAAGCTCGAACATCTTTACATACCAGACGTGAAGTGCTTCGAACAACGACCTGTGGATGATGTCCGGCATTCGTTTGTGCAATTTCATCGCCATGTCCAGTAGACATTGCCATCTGAATACGTCTGACGGGTCTTGCCATCCAGTAGGCTCTTCAAATGACGTCAACTTTTCCGCAAGGCGAGCTGTCAATTGAGGGAATCTCCAACGTATGTCATACGGATCATGTTCTGGTGTTCTCTGTACGCAGATGAAAAGGATTCGGCAAACTTCGTGTAAACCATTTGGTAAGATNTCTATCCTTTCAGGATGGCCATCTTGCGTATCGCTGACAAGGATCTCGCTCTGGTTGTTGATTAGAGAATCAGTCCCTGTACGAGATGGTTAGTAGTGATCAGATTAACGAAAAGCCAAATGAATACTCACATCGCCTGAGTGACGGATCATCCTGTATCAGTGAGGGAATCACTTTGAGCTTGGCCTCCGTGTCGAACCCAGGAATCAACCAAGACTCCTCGACCAGCATTCTCGCTATCCTCCCGATGCCCTCGTCCGAGCTGTATTCCCAACGGAATGACTTCATCAATCTTTCCAATGTGACCACTGCATCCGCCTCAACCCGCTCAAATGGATATTTCCACGTTTTGCTGAGAGCAAGTTGGAACGCCTGATGCATACATGTCGTGATACTTTTCAATAAGCAACGAAGTTCTGTCTGCTCGTAACATCCGTCGAGATTTGACCAAGGCATAACGGGAGAACCAAACTTTCGTTCGACCATCTTGGAGAATGTTGCGAGAGTATCCCGAGGAGACTTCAGGTCAACGCAGCGCATAATCATCTCCCACATATCGATATCCTTTGTGGAGTCGTACGCACTGAGCAAGATGTCTGCATCGAATTCCGACATACGTGAACGCTCGATCTCTTCTTCGAACAGCTGTTTGGGAGAAGCGGGAGGGGAGGGATAAACAGGGTATATTTCAAGTGGACCTTGGTTGGAGCGATTGATATGGTTCCATTTATCATATAGTAAATTGGATAGGTGCCGAAATTGAAAGAACAAGTTCTTCAGGAAGGGAGTTTTGTAAGGGCAGGAGGGCGAGAAGAGGGGGATAAGAGTCGTGACGATGAAGAAAAGGAACCATAATCCGATGAGAGCAATGATGTGCCAGCAAAGGGAAGGAAGAAGGATGCGAATATATATGACAAGCCCCATAAAAAATAGGATGAGTGCGAGCTGAAGCAGAAGAGGGAGGACGCCAGCAATCTCGGGGACCTTGTACAACAGGAGGCCGACCCTTCGGAAGTACCGTACACGACAACGTTCACGTGGTGCAACGAATATTCCTGTAAGGTATTCTCTGAACCATTGTTTGACGAGCATGCCGAGAGAGGTAGTGATGAGACTGAGGACAAGTGCGGCCAACCAAAGTGCGTTCACCCACTTCGACTTCGTATCCGGAGTGAAGGGAGGTAAGACTGCTGGGATAGTGGTGGAATTGATAAAACTTGGGTCTCCCATGACGGCAAAGGAGCTGAGTTGTTGCGAGATATGAAGAAGAATCGCAGTCGTAGCCTCTGCCTGGTCCCGCTGCAGGAGCTTAGAGGCTTCGACGACGAGCGTTATGATGACAGCAGAAAACAATCCAGACTATCTCCTGTTCTCAGAAAAACCGAACAGGAGAGAAAGACGACTCACGAATACTAGAATAGTGTCCACATTCTCGTTTACTTCTCTCCCCTCGCGTTCGTCAGAATCACGAAACGTTTTAGACAGGTCGGACCACCCGTTGGTATCCTTCAACTTGATATCGGGATGCTTCTTAACTGCTTCTTCATAATTTTTCTCGAATCGTGGTCTCACATCTTTCGAATCTGCCACCTTCTCTTCTGTGTGCCCTTTGCTGACCCCTGGTCCATCTTCGGGTGCCTGCTGTGTACAAGTCATTAAGCAGTGAAAAGATTCACAGCCGGTATGTGACCTTACCTGCGATTCGTCCACAAGTGTATCTTCCTTTCTTTGGTCCTGCATAATGTCTCGGTTCGACTTACCTAGATCCCTTGACTCTTCAACAGGAGGTAAGAGTTCTTGGATTGAAGGCCGTTCGGGCTAGATGGAGGATGTCTTATCAGAGGGCAGACGCCGACAGCGAAAAAGCGTACCGCATGTGTGGCGGGGTCACTTTCCGTGACAATGGCCGATGTACTCATTCTGAGTATAGGGTGAGTCCGATGTCAGCAAGCAATGGGAAGGGCGATGTGGTGTGGATGGGAGGAGGCAGTACGGTACGCGGTGGACGTCGCTTAACCTTGTCGATTTGATGGATGTCAACGAGAAGCATTCAGGCGCCCACGGTGTGTTTCTTGTCACACAACAGAGAATTACTGTATGTCGTGGTGATTCACCGAGGTATGTAGTAGGCATCCTGTCTACCGGTGTTCGCAGAGCTTACAAAGGATCATTCCGATTTCAAGGACGAAAAACCGGCAATGCCAAGATTTGTGGCCAACGTGGGGATTTCCGTTATCAATTCTTCACATTTCTAGATCGCAGACCAACGCTCCTCGTCAAAGATCGATAGAGTATAAGATGCTCCCCAAGTAGTGAGGTCTAATTATTTGGTGCGTATGGCATGAGGTATGTGCTGGAGAAGATCTTCCGGCCCATTCCTGTTGAATATTAAATGCTGACGGGCACCCGCAGCCTGAGCATAGATTTGCACGATAGAATCGAACATTTCGATGGTGTTCGCACATCTAGGCCACTGTGATGCTCAGCCTGTTCTGTTCAAGGCTAGCACGGTAAGTCCTCTCACAGGAAAGATCCCTCCCCCTCTCTCGTCACCCAGGCAATGACCACGCATAGCCTGCGCAGACCCAATAGCGACTCAAAGTCAGTACAATTGATAGCATATATTTGAAGAATCACTTACTATCACCCAGGCAACTCTACTACCCATCCCCTTCAACGCCTCGAGGAGCAAACTTCTTTGCAAAGTCTGCGGTAGAGGCCACTCGAGGAGGCGAGTAGGCGATTTGGGGGCCAAATCGAGATCAACACCACAGGACACACATAGTCGAAGTCTCTCCACAACGATGAGCCTGCCGGTCTTGTCGTTTCCCAACCGAAAGTCTTCGCGATGCTCAAGGGCATGAAGGAAGACCTTGCGAATACATGAAACGAGGCTGGAGGCTGGAAGGAGAAGGCAATATTCTACGGGACTGAAATGTTACCAAGGTTCATTGCAAGCCAGCAGGAGAGCCGTGTTCAAGTTCGCATTGGTGTGTGCATTGAATTCTGCGTGTTGTTCTACGTGTAATCATTTTCCATACGTTGATATCTTTGAATATCCTGTACGTCTCGAACGAGACATCATGGAGAGTATTCTCGATCATTGACGAGTCCGGCATCTACATTCAAGGGTAGCCAAATCTCTCTAGAGGGGCGGGCGGGTGTACCTTCGTTGACAAGGATTTTGTCCTCGAATTTTGTCTCTCCTTCGAAGGTCCTGGAAGGGTGGAAGAGACGGGGCATGGGTGAGAGGTTGGGTGTCATGGGAGACAAGGTTTGTCCTTTTTTTCCCGCAATGTTGCCCTCAGAAATGGCGACGAATTTGCTTTGCCATGGGTAACCGCTGTAATGACTATTTTATTCTAAGTCTCTACTCAAAGAGAGAAGATGATCAAAATTTTGCGATTCTTCAAGTCGCGACTGAACTCACAAGTTGGCCCTAAAACAGGACATCGTATGAGGCCTCCAGGATAATGTCGTGGTGAGAGTCTGAGATACACAATAAGTCATCGTGGCAACGGCTAGGTCCTGAAGAAGAGAGGGGTCACATGTGCCAATGTAATGAGTAGCTCATCCGGGTCTATTTCCCTGGCAACTCCAATGCGGAATCGATCGTTTATTCAACAATACCACTCTTGCTCTGCCTCAATTAGTACTTGGTATTATCCTAGGTGTATCACATCTTCATGAGCACCGTAGCGTGAGCTCGACCTGCTCATTACTCAAGCTGATGCAACATTGAATCGATCTCAGCAAATGCCAAATTCAGGAGAGGTGTTCCGAAATGTAATTGCATTCGTACCACACGAGATTGAAATCATATAGTAATATCAGAAGCTGCAAGCACAGGCAAGGTAGCTTCAACGAGAGTAACAACTGAAAGAAATGATAGTTTAGAATTTGTGATACGTCACCATCCCACGGATCTCGTCGTCCCAATACCACTCATAATTCAGCATAAACTCCATCCGATGCCTGTAATCGACCCGCAACCTCTGAGAATCCCACTTATCCTTGTATTCCCTATACTCTCCCTTACCACGAACCTCTACCTCGACATACCTGTCCAGAACCTCATCCAATGTTAGTGATTCTCTCTCTGCTTCTTTCCGGATATACTTCGTGAACTTCCCGATCTCGCCCACCTCGTGCCCCACATACAGATCAAACATCTTCACCGAGAATGTGTTAAGGGCTTCGAACAGTGCCTTGTCGATGATGTCCGGAGTTCGCTTGTGCAACCTCATTGCCATGTCTAGTACGCAATGCCATTGGAAAGTATTAAGGGAATGTTGCCAACCCGAGGGATTTTGCAATGCGTCCACCTTACGCGCGATGAGACCCGAGAGGTGAGGAAATTCATTTTTGAGAACTGGCCAACACTCTTCCGTGGATCGTCCCGCGCAGAAGAGGATACCGAGGCTTTGTCGTAAGACCTCGTTTTCATCTTCCAACGTGTTTGATGGATCGAATACTTGTTTCGACGCTTCAATAGAAGCTGACATGGCTAGACAGTGCCTTGAGAATCGCAGACTTCGAAGGGTTGTAGCACGGTACTCACTGGTCTTGTCGAAATATTCCCACCTTCTCAAGGTATTAACACCACTTGTTAATAGCCCCGAAGCATACTTGACGAGAGATCCACGAGTGAAGGGCGCAGATAACGAGGCTCGCAGGAGCGCGGAGGACATTTCCACCAGAGCGCGATCCATACGACTAGAGGACTCGTCTGTGAGGAAATGGTTGCATCGATTCAACTGAAGCAGTAATTCTACGCTGCCATTACTTAGCCCCGATCCCTCCTTTTTCTCAAACGCCTGAATAAGCCTCCACCGAACACTTGTGGATAAGCTCTTCACAAACAAGCTATTGTATTTCGATGGCACATGGATCCATGCTTTGCTTGCGAGATCTGTTGATGGTTCAGAGGAGGGATATATTCTGGTGATCACTTCACAGAGATGGGTAAATGATTCGGAAGGACGTTGCAAATCCACGCAGTGCATGATTGTTTCCCATACATTCGCATTTTCTGAAGTCTCGTATGCATCAAGCAAGACCTCAACGTCCCATGATGAATCTTTCGAGATTCCCGTTTCTGAGTCAAACAACTCCGAGGGTAGGATGCGATAGAGCCAGTCAAATTGGATGAATTCGGCAAAACTCTCTAGACTCTTATTGAGGTAATTCAGAAGTCGCTTGAATTGCAAAGTGGTCGATTTCAGGAAGGGAGTTTTGTAGGGACATGATGCCGAAAACCAAGGGAGGATGGTGGTGATGACAAGGAACGCGCCCCAAGCGACCACGAGGCCCATTATGACCCGCCCGATGGTCGCATGGACAGTTCGAGTGAATAGAACGAGGCCGGTTAAGAAGAGGATGAGGGATATCTGAAGGAGGAGTGGAAGGATAGCCGCCATTTCGTAGACCTTGTACCAACGTAGACCGACTGAGCGGAAAGCCCGAATTCGACGATGCTCCTCCGGTGTAATGCCGGGGTTATCAGCACACTCTCGGAGCCATTGCTTGACGAGCAGCCCGAGGGATGCAGTCGTCAGACTGAGAACGAGTGCGACGAACCAGAGGCCATTCAACCACACCGAGCTTTGTTTCGGGGTGAATGGGCCAGTGGGTAGGGAGGAGGGAACGTAGGTGGCATTGACGAGTCCTGAAGTGACAGTGAAGCTAGCGAGTTGGCGTGAAATCTCGAGAAGGATTTGTCGGCTATCATCCGATGAGTCGGGCTGGAGCAGCTTATAGGCCTCGACGAGGAAGGCTGTGAGGATGGCAGAGTAAAGACCAGCCTGTACAAGTCGTAATTGAATGAGAAACAGAACAGTGATTGTAGATCTGTGGTGAACACGTACAAATACCAGGAGAGTATCGATGTTTTCAAAGTGTTTCTTGATGTCTTTCTCGTCACGAATTTTCAGCATCTCGTGAAGCACGCTCCAGCCATCCTTGTGTGCAAGTTCGGGATACTCTTCATCTATTTTGGCACACTTCTCCACGAATTCCCGCTTCAACTGGTCCAGCCTATTCTCCTTAGAGGTCGCCTGCGTCGCATCTTCCTTCTATGCAATGGAATGGTACCGTGACCGAGGTGTTGATCAAGTAGGGTCAGTGTGGCTCGAGAGGATGTGAGGACGATAGGTGACGAACCTGATTTGTTGGCAGACCTCCCTCCGGGACATTCTGCGTAGAGGACGGTCCTGCGGCGGTATCCTCGGGGCTTGTTGAAGCCATGGTTCGCAAAGGAATGTTATTTGACTACGTGCGAGTCGTCAATGCGTCAAGTTGGTTGCTAGAAGGAACACTCGATGGGAACGTACTGTGGTCGATCCAGGGATAGGATCGTTATGAGGGGAGGTACTCATTGATGTGTGTAGTGTTTTGGCGCAACGGCAGAGGTCAGAGTGGGGGGAAGGGAGACGAGAGATTTTCCTGGTGAGCGAGTGAGTGCCAACACGTTGCAGCGTCAATGCGTGTATAAATGACAGGGAAGTATCTTGACGCGCGCAGAACGTCCTCGTTCCCACCATCAGGGGTGTGTAAGGGGAATGTTAGACGCCAATCTGGCCAAGATAGAAGCATGCCATCTCGCTTCTCGCAGTGCCCACGTCAAAGATATGTACCAGGCATAGACACATGCCGAGGTCTCAATTGGACTGGGCAATCTAACACACCAGATGCATCAGGTCAAGGCCCATCAAGGCCCATTCTGCTCCCCTGCTACATAACAGATCAGTCTCGTAAAGCACAAAAGTGGATCGGAAACCGACGACCTGCCAAATGCAAGCGGCAGTCATCTGCACAGAAACAGAAGGTTGGTGCAGCCCTTGAGGTTGTTCATCCCTCTGAGTGTAGAACAGGACTTCATGGAAAACGATGCATAGACAACCAGAGTTCACAGATACAAACCTCGCATGCGAGGGATTGAGCCTGGATACTTCGTAGTCAAGATAATAAGAGACGAGAGAGATCTGTTCAGGAACACAAGTCGCGCACAATGAGTAGATTTTTTGTGGATCCACGGAACACTGGGGTATCAAGAAACAGCATCGAATCAAATATCATACGAGATCCTTTCAAACATTGAGATATGCCAACGATAATCGTCTTTAGTGAGATGCGACATTGAGAACAAGAGAACTCGCCATTCACGCGGCCCAAGAAGGTAACAGGTAAACAAACGTCTCAAGGCCCCAAGCATCCAATGACGGCATGATCTTGGTTTCCCTGGTCCACGAAGCCATACCACCTGTATACCCCTGCCACTTCCTGGTTTCCTATTTTATAGCCCAATTGAATTCTTGGAGACGACCTGGAAAAATACGCCAATTGTACTTAGCTCGGGATCCCAAACAAGGCAAAACAAAAAAGGGGATGCTGGTTGAAATAACCTTGGGACCTCGACCAAGACCTCCTCAAAAGAGTATCATATATCGAATCAGGGAGAGGAACAAGCATTTGCAGCAAGTCAGTCATCTGAGCGAAAATCTCATTGCAGGATACCACAGGCATCAAGGGGGGAAGAGGATATTGAGAGATTGGCGAGAAGGAGGCAGCATGCAGAGAGACAGAGCCCGATTATGTGCCTTGGTTTCAGCAATCGAGAAGAATACCGATAGGAGCTTTGGGAAACATGGAATTTAAATAGGAGATGGATGCATAAAGGAACACATACGGGGGTACCAACGTTCACATGGAACAATAATTTGTCATCCATACCGCCTCTCCAAATATGTCTGCGTGTTATGTATTCCCGAACTCCTCTTGAACGATTGAATCCTTGAATAGCTTGAACAGAATGCCCGACTCGCTTCGAGTCTGTTTTGAAGGCCACATTACCGACACCGAACAACCTAACTGAGATATAAGGAAATATACCTGTCAGAAAAGATGCAAAGACCATCCGATGGTATCGACCTCACAATGCGAACCCAGGGTCCTCGGGGCGTCCAGGCTGTGCTTGGGGCGGGTTATCATGAGAAGTCTACAGGATTCAAGTTCCAAGCTAACAGAGTTGTGAGAGTAACGATCCTGACCATTCTATGGATTCAGGTCCTTTCACAACGAGCTGGACTGGGAGGTGGATCATCGTCGTGGATGGGAGGACGCGGCCAGCTGGCTGGTGCCAAGCCCCAACTCAACTCGATCAATTCTTGAAATGTCGAATAAGCGCCTTTAAGCCTTTCTCAGGTTCGGTTCTGGCTCCGGGCCAAGTCTGGTCAGCCATTGGCACGAATCACCGATGCACACATTTCCGACTCAACACGGCTTCAAACACAGCCAGAATTCTCTCAAAAGTACCAGTCAGTCGCAACAAGGGTTGAGATAGCCCAAATGAATTAAGTAGGCACTGGCACTTGTCGGTGTTGTGGCCCGGGTGCAGTATCGACTCGGAGGTTGGTCGAGTGAATGCTCCTTGGGTAAATAATTCCCTAGCAACCCACCGCCTCTCATCAATGAATTATGCCCTCCATTTCCGACCAAGGATGTACATTTCCCCAAACTTTGACCTCCAATGCTATACGAACATGGTACTGAAGTCTGAACAACCCTTGGATGTGTGTTGTGGATTATGAATACGCCTGCGGAGAAGAGGCAAATGCTTGTCAGAATGCGCGCAATAAACTCGTTGACAGAGAATTAAGACCGACCATTGGGAATGATGCGCGTCGAGAGCGAGTTAGCGGATTCCTACGAGCTTGAGAACCACCATGAACCCAGATGATGCAAGTGGCTGGAGAATAAGTTGCCATTATGACGGGGTCTTGTTTTGACAGACCCCGTTCTTGGGCAAGATGCGAGGATTCTTAGGATGCAAAGAAGGTAGTTTGGTCAGAAAGAGCGACCAAGTTACGATTGTTCTGGGAGAGGACATGTACTATGAGCCTTGTTAATTTTGGCTACGACATCGACGGAACAGCTGGCTCTCAACTACACAATAATTATAATCTTCTATGAGAACGGCCACTGAGCTCATTCAAACAGGAAAGGCTCGTATGAGAGGATATCGAACCCGCAAAAATTGGATAGGAACTCGATTCTGTGTTTGCAATCAACGCGCAACCTCCTGTAATCCCACTTGTTTCCGTACTCCGTATATCTTCCCTCGCCACGAATATCCACCCCAATATATTCTCCTTCCTTCAGGGTCGTCCTCCAATCGGGTTCTTCGGCCAGTTCGTCTAATATTCGCGATGTCCCCACCGGTCCCATCTGGATATGTTTCTCGAGTGCCAACGATGGATTCTCGACAAAGAGAACAAAGGTCTTCACTGACCGAGTGTGGAGCGCTTCAAATAATGATTCGTTGATGATGCCTGGCACTCGGCTGTCCAATCTCATCGCCATGTCCAACAGACATTGCCAGCTGAACGTGTCCAAAGCGTCTTGCCATTCAGTAGGTTCTTCAAAGGATTTCAGCTTTTTGGCGAGACGACGAGTCATTTGAGGGAATCTGAGACGTATTTGATATGGATCATCTTCCGGTGTTCGCTCTGCGCAGAGGAAAAGAACTCGACAAACTTCGAGCACACCGTCTGGCAAAATCCCTTCGATTTCAGAATGTTTCAAGTTGCCTATGTCCGGGACCAAGACATCATTCTGACTGCTGATGAGAGAATCTGTCCCTATACAAGATTGTCAGTGGTACTCAGAGCAATGAAAGGCTCGATGGTCACTCACATTGCCTGAGTGATGGATCATTATCCTGAAGCAGTGAGGGAATGACTCTGAGTTTGGCGTCCTCGTCGAGCCCAAGGCCTGGAATCGAGAAAGACTCCTGGACCAGCATTCTCGCTACCTCTTGAATTCCCCTGTCCGAGCTGTAGTCCCAACGAAATTGCCGCGACAACCTTTCCAAAATGATCACTGCGTCTGCATCAGTACGTCCAAACCCATATATCCACCTGTTACTGGGAGCAAGTTGGAATGCCTTATGAATGCATGTTGTGATGCTTCGCAATAAGCAACGGAGTTCCGTCTGCTCGTAACACCCTTCGAGATTCGACCAAGGCATGACAGAAGAACCAAGCTTCCTCTCGACCATTTTGGAGAATGTAGCGAGCGTATCCCTGGGAGAGTTGAGGTCAACGCAGCGCGTGATCATCTCCCACATATCCATGTCCTTTGTGGAGTCATACGCATTGAGCAAGACGTCGACATCGAAATATGGAGTTCGTGCAAGTTCCGCTTCTTCTTCATCAAAGAGTTTGTGAGGATGATGGTCTGTGTCGAATGAATCTCGGTCGGAGCGATCGATGTCCTTCCATTTATCATACAATGAATTGGACAGTTTCCGAAATTGAAGGAACAAGATCTTCAAGAAGGGCGTCTTGTAAGGGCACGAGGGCGAGAAGATGGGGATCAGAGTCGTGACGATGAAGAAAAGGAACCATAATCCGATGAGAGCGATGACGTGCCAGCCAATGGAGGGAAGGATAATACGGATATATATGACGAGCCCCGCGAAAAATAGAATCAGCGCCAGCTGAAGGAGCAAAGGAAGGAAGCCGGCGATTTCGGGGACTTTGTACCACAGGAGTCCGACCCTTCGAAAATATCGCACACGACAATGTTCGCGTGGTGCAACGAATATTCCCGTGAGGTACTCCCTGAACCACTGCTTGACCAGCATGCCGAGTGAAGCAGTGATGAGACTGAGGACGAGGGCAGCCAACCAAAGGGCATTGACCCATTTCGACTTCGTATCAGGGGTGAAGGGAGGTAAGACCGCTGGGATGGTGGTGGAATTCATGAAGGTAGGGTTGCCTGCGACAGCGAAGGAGCTGAGTTGTTGTGAGATATGGAGAAGGACAATGGTAGTGGCCTCCGCTTGATCCCGCTGTAAGAGCCTGGAGGCTTCGACGACGAGTGTGATGATAACAGCGGAGAACAATCCAGACTAGACTCGATCCTCAGAAAAATGGAAGGACAATCGGATAAAGGCACTTACGAATACTAGAAGTGTATCCACATTCTCGCTTACATCTTTACCTTCGCGTTCGTCGGAATCGTGAAGTGTCTTTGACAGGTCGGACCACCCGTTGGTATCCTTCAACTTGATATCAGGATTCTGCTTGACAGCTTCTTCATATGCCGTCTCGAATTTCGGTCTTGTCTCCTTCGACTCTATCAATTTCTCTCCTGGCTGATCTTGCCTCTCCCCCAATAAATGTCCAGCTGGCTGGTGTGCGAAAACCATTAAGCAAACAGGTTCACAGTCAGGCGTATTGTTCTTACATGTTCGTACACAAGAGGGACCACCCGTCCGTCGTCTGATAAAGTGTCTTGGTTCGACGGACCCGGATCTACAGATTCTTGAGCAGAAGGCAAGGATCCTGTGGAGGAACAGTATCCAGAATGTATCAACGGCGTCTTGTCGGAGAGGCCCGGTGAATCATGTGGCAATAGAGCGTATGTCGTATACGTGGCAAGGTCAGGTTCCATAGTAGGGGTTGATGTACTCATTCTGAGAGAAGTCCGTGCTTGTTGTCAGCCAACAAAGAGAGAGACGAGAGTGGGGGCAAGGATGGAAGATGGGGTGTTATGTTTGTATGCATATGTATTATTTATAAAGTGCAAAAACGGCGTATCGCCCAAGGACAACAAGACAAGCTTGAAAGTTGGCATGAGACACGTCGACTTGCGGTGTATCTCTTGTGTCAAGATATGATAGATAGATGAACACGGTTGGCGTTGATTGACATGCTAGTGACGTGCGCATCGGACTCGAAAGCCAAACAATCCTGGTTACCTACCCAAAGTAAGTCCACCCCTGCCAAACCCAGCGGAGGGCATTCCTAGGCCGTGGCTCAGGCCTTTGCTATAAAATCTTGAGCTCAACCCGGAAGCCTGGACACATAACATCTTCTTCGTCCAAGTTACTCCACGAAAAGCTGGTGTTCGCGCGATTGTCAGTTATGGTAGACTCGCTTGAGACTTCACATAACCTGTGCATGTAGCAATCGAGCGCCCCAAATTTCTCAAAATACTAGGATAGGCTGCAACGCACTGTCAAGCGTGTTCGGTTGTTGGTGTTACCACCCAACACCATCATGATGGACTTGCATCTCGAGTATAACGAGTCAGTAGACCGGGATGATGCTAAGTTGGACCTCGCTGTTCTTGAAGAAGCAGAAGGAAGATCTCCTGAATTGCATGCGGCGAGCCCTGTGAGGCATGGCACGATTGACGGGTACCAGAGGCCTGATTCCATCGGCGTCCTACTGGATCCAGTGAGATGGAGACTGGGAGATGAAGGGGGGGTGAGGCAAAGGGTTTACATATTGCCAAATGTACGGAAAGAAAAAGCAAGGCGAGAGAGGGTCCCATCTATGGACCCCGTTTTTGGTTTTTCCTTCGCAATAGAGAATAATGCCGCACAAGGTGAGGTGCATTTATCATCGACATCTGCAGTTTAGCAGTCTCCATCTTCGTTGCTGGGTTCCTTAACTCTCTGGTACATCACAATGTCCGTGCCTCGTTCCCGAGTCCTGATGCTAATGATGATAAACTGGGTTTTCGATTTTGAGATATTCTGATGAAAAGGATCGAATGGCTCACTTACTTGATACCTTTCAGGTTGGTATGTGGTTTCTAGGCCAACAATCCCAATGGAATCGGAATGTTGGCAGTGGCCGCTGGTTACACGTATACATGCGTACATGGGTTGGTGTGAGAGTTGTGCAAGTCGGAGAAGGAGGTGGGTTCGAGTCGATACACCACGTCAACACGCCCCATGCGCTGATATCGCTTCCACACCGGGAGATTCCAGCAAAACATCGGCATCGAATGTCGAGGACAACTTAGTTAGCGATTGCGCAAACGGTTGTAAGTCTGATCGGGTAAACCCCTGGGAATGACCCACTCCCATCCATGATAAGTTCGGTTGGCAGATTGACGGGGTGTTAATTTCAAGAACAGTTTCGTCAAGAAGGGCGCCCTGTAAGGACGGGATGGCGGGAAAAGGGGCCTCCCCTCAAATACGCCTCCTCCACTGAAATACGGAAGTGTGGAATTCAGCTATTTAATGTCGTTCCCAGGGACCTTGAGACTCACAACCCAACCTCCGTATGGCTATTCAGCAGCATGTATGTGCAGTCTCACAAAACCGCTGGCTGTTGGGATAGTAGAAAACATACTGGCCTACAGAATGTTAATGGGATTCCGAACGAGATCGAAAAAAGAAAACTCACAGACACCAGAGGAGTTCCTATAAGACCCTCTACGTCTTCCATCACTCTTCCTACAGCCACCATGTAGCACTATCGACCTTGGAAGTGGCCCTTAAATCGAGAACATTCCACCTGTTGGCACTCTGATAGAAGCCGTGGGTGCTCGCTTTCAGTCCATATTTGCTGGCTGATCGTTCCATAGGTTCATAACCATGACATATGCACGAAAGAGGAAGGAAACTTACCTCCAAGAATGTCACGTCGTTGAGCAAAAATGACATCCACGACTCTCCGCTTCGTTCGGAGGTACTGGAAGGGTTCAAGAGACGGGGGAAGGAGCTCGATGTGCGCTCGAAGATTTGGGAGGCAGTGTGTCCACGGCTTGTATGCGCAGAACATGCGAAGGCTACGAATGGAAGCAATTGCCCGACCATGATTGAGGATGAGGATGAAAGACAGCGAGGAAGGAGCACATAGGTGGATGAGAGTGATGACAATTATCATGAAGCAAAAGTTCTTGCGATCTGTTCAGGCCTGCAAGACCTTCAGATAATACATCTCAGAGATCGGCGTCGGGGAGAGGTTGGGTGCAGAAATGTAATCAGGGCATCTCGAAGCATGTCAGACACAGGCAGTTTCACGATCGGTGTGGAGGAGGTTGTGACTTGTAATCTCGAGGAATGATACAGCCAGCAGCGACAGGCAGCGTCTGGCGAAGCCTGCGGTTGATATCGGAGCTGAAACGGATCAATTCCAAGTGAGTCAGCTGAGTATCGGGGTTCCGTCTGAACGTTCTGAACATTTCGGCTGGCAAGGCAAATCCCAGTCTCATTTCATCGTCATCGACTTCAGACACGTAGAGCCTCTGCCGCGTACGAGCTCTCCTCTATATGTGGTGGAACTCGGCAACGCATGGACTGTGGACCATATCTATCCCAGCCTGAATTCATGTTCCCTTCCCACTATGTCGATCCCCATCGTTAGAATGGGGTCGCAGCCTTCTTTGTTCACTCTGTCCAGAAGACTTCTGTAGTACGCCGAGTGATTCTATTCCCAGTGGATCTCAAGTCAGTAATAACGATTTCGTAGCATAATTTTTTTCATTACTGAGACGGTATCAGGCCAACGACTGTACCCCAGTTTCAAGTCCAGTCAGCTTTTGACTGGGAGGTCTGTCACTCTCGCCTCTGAAGCGACAAATGTCCTCATAAAAAATGAAATTTTGCGTCACTGAGTGATGTATTGTATTCTAGGGTATCGGGGTAGGGGGAAAATCCTAAGAGAATATCTCAAACGGAGAGTTGTAAAGACATGTAGTAAAAGAGCTGTACGTATCAAAACCGTGAGTTATCCAGTATCTCACGGATTCTCACCGAATACCAATCGTTGTTCTCGTAATTGAGTATGAACTCCATTCGATGCCTGCAGTCCACCTGTAGCTTCTGATAGTCCCATTGGTCGTGGTATTCCGCGTATGCTCCTCTATCGCGAACCTCCACCTCGTCATAACTCTCCAAAACCAGATCCCAGATGATCGAGCAGCTTGGTGTGCCCGGTTTCTGTGATACCTCCCATGTCCCATCCTTGAGATACTTCCCAAAACTCTCATCACGAGTATTGAATGGCCCTGGGTCCCCAACATATAAGTCGAACATTGTCAGTGAGCGCGTGTGGAGGGCTTCAAAAAGCGACTCGTCGATGATCCCCGGGATACGCCTGTGCAACCTCATTGCCATGTCTAGTAGGCAATGCCAGTGGAAGATGCGACTAGGTAATAGCGTCTTTCTGGACGGATCTAGTAACAACTCGACTTTGGAGGCAAGAAGGATAGAGAGTAGAGAGAATTCGTGTCGGAGTGTTGGTTGATTGTCTTGGATGAATCGACCCGCGCAGAAGAATATGACATCGCAGAGGTTGACGACCTTTCTTTCGTCATCCAATAATTCAGGTTTCTCGAACACCTGTCTCGATGCTTTGATAAGAGCTTCGAGGATAGCTGGAAGTATACTGTCTTGAGAACCACGAACTGTGAAGGGGCGCTAAAATGGCTCTCACCAGGTTCTCTGGAACAGTCCCACATTCTCCAAACGCAAGGCTCGTTCTCCAAAAGTCCTGAAATATATTGTGGAAGGCATCCCGGGTGGAAAGGGGCAGATAGAGCCCCTCGCATGAGTGCGAATGCCATGAGCCTCAGAGCATGATCCTTAGGAGTTGGGCTCCGCTGGTTCTCCACGAGGTACTTGCTGCATTTGTTCAGCATGAACAACGATTCTACGACACTGCTGTCGAGCTTGGTGCGTCCATTGTACGCTTGCATGAGACTCAATCGAATGCACCTTGTCATCCCTTCGAAAAGTACGCGATTTTCGTTCCAGGATAGTTCATGCCATGCGTTCCATTGGAGAACCTGAGACGTTTCCGAAGGCAAATGCCTTCTATTGGTAACTGAAGCGAGGAGGGCAAGCGAAGCGGAAGGGTCCTGGGGATCTACACAGCGCATCCCCATTTCCCATGCATCGATATTCCCAGAGGTTTGATATGCATCGAGCAAGGCATCGACGTCGAGTGATACATCCTTTGAGGCTGTGATTTCGGCATCGACACCAAACAGCCTGCTGGCTACAGCAGCTGGAACATGGAGCTCGTCAAACACGGCATCCGGCCCACGAGTAGTCGAGCCACTGTGGGTTCGCTTGGTCTTGTGCCAGTCAAAGGTGATCAGGTCGACAAGGTACTTCTCGTAAAGATTATTGAGAAGTCTCTTGGATCGTGCGGTGATTGGTTTCAAGAAGGGGGTCTTGTAGGGGCATGATGATGAAAACCAAGGAAGGGCAATGGTACCTGCGAGTAATACACCCCAAACAATGACGAAGCCGGTGATAACCCACCCGATCGTCGCATGAACACTCCGGGTAAATAAAGCAAGACCGGCAAAGAATAGGATGAGGGACATTTGGAGGAGGAGTGGTAGAAAAGCCGCGATCTCGGAGACCCTGAACTTGCGTAGACCACGTATACGGAACAACCTAACCCGACGCTCCTCTTCTGGCCTCATGTCTGGATAATTGAGGTATTCCCGTAGCCATTGCTTGACAAGCATGCCGAGGGACGCCGTGACCAGACTGAGAATGAGGGCGACGAACCAGAGGCCATTCAGCCAGACTGAACTTTGTTCCGGCGTGAAAGGACTAGTTGGAAGCGGAGGTGGAATGTAGGTTGCATTAAGACCACCCAAATTGGCGGCGATGCTGCTCAGTTGCTGAGAAATTTGAATGAGCACCTGCGCGGTTGTATCCGATGAGTCGCGCTGCAATAGCTTGTAGGCTTCCACAATAAAAGCTGTGAGAATGGCGGAGTATAGACCAGCCTGATGGTATCACTTGAGCTGTGCATCACCACTTTGAGGGTGGCAGTAATACTCACAAATACGAGAAGCGTGTCAATATTCTCATAATGATTCTTAACGTCTTTCGCATCACGAGTTCTGAGTGTCGTAAGG
Source organism: Meripilus lineatus (assembly GCA_027627245.1). Taxonomy (NCBI): domain Eukaryota; kingdom Fungi; phylum Basidiomycota; class Agaricomycetes; order Polyporales; family Meripilaceae; genus Meripilus; species Meripilus lineatus. Next base: position 1,175 of record JANAWD010000280.1, on the reverse strand, counting down.
AACGTTTTCCAGCCATTTCCTTCCATTGCTACGAGTTCGGGGTGCTCCTTCTCTAATTGTGCGCACTCTTGCTCGAACTCTTCCTTCGAATCGGTCAATGTCTTGTCCTTGAAGGCAACACCCTGGACTTTCTCCTTGAGTTTTAGACAACAAGGGCAGGATTGAGGCTGACGTTTCGAAGAGATCAATTTAGATTGGTTCAACAGCAGAATGAGAGTATATGAACCTGTGAGTTGCAAGCATCACTGACTGACGGACATTCCGCCAAGTCTTTCTGTGGTGAAAACGATCGGGTGTTGGGTCTGTCGGGGCTTTTCTGGAGGATAGTCTGCAAAGGTATGTTGATTGTCTACTAGCAAGTTGTAAATATCTAACGAGTTTGAAGGAACAGTCACTAAACGCACGTGTGCCAACCCGGGATTGAGTTCATCTTGTGTTGAATAACTCATTTCAATGTAAGATATTTCGGCTATCGAGGACAGACAGGAGAGAGACGAGGGACGACAGGTAGTCTTAGTGGGAGAGAACAATGAAATACCTTTCCAAAGATACGGATCAGGGACAATCCCACAGCCCGAGGACAACAAAGGCCCACGGTATTCTATCTCGTTTCCCGCGCTTGAAGTACTGTATGATGGTTCTACGAAATGGAAGGGAAGTCCACTGACGCCCACAGAACGGCCTTGCTCTGCCCCCTTAGTTTCTGGTCCACCGGAAGATGGCGATAAGACTCATTTGGCCGAGCCAGGTTGATAATCAAGACGACGAAAACTGCCATGATAACGCGAAAAACATTGATAGGGAGCAAGGCGCACAAGGGTTGTTTCATATGTCAAAAACATAGCTTCCTAGATATTCCTACATCACTTCCATGAGCCCACAAGCAGAAGGATAGAGATAAGGATGACCGTAAGCATACATCAGCTTATCGCTCGCCGCTCCAAACGGTTGTGACAAACCAAGGATCTTCTATACTCCAGAGTCTCGAGTGGATACCAAGAAACATGTGCGGGGACAAGTACACAAGAAGAGACCATCATCGAATCATATATATCTGGGGCAATTGGCGATTGGGGGGGGGGGGGGGGGGGGATACACTGGGAAAATGAGGTGGCGCCAGGCACCTTGCGTCTGTCTGAAAGAAAATATAATATAGAACTTAAACAATTGAGTAA
>JANAWD010000028.1:79036-139927 GCA_027627245.1 Meripilus lineatus | reverse complement strand
TGGTCAAAGGACCCCAGACACCATGTGACCTGTGATTTATAGTGGACATGTCCACCTCCCATTGGACATGTCCACATCATCTGGTCAAGTCTTAGTATTGAGTCTGGTCATGTCCATAATTGAGGTGGTCATGACCATAATTGAGGTGGTCATGACCATAATTGAGGTGGTCATGACCATAATTGAGGTGGTCATGACCATAATTTATAGAGGACATGTCCATGTAGAGTGGTCATGACATGATTCATAGAGGACATGTCCACATAGGGTGGTCTTGTCCACCTGGTGAATGGACATGACCACTCTGTGTGGACATGTCCTCTGAGGACATGTCCATAACAAGTGGTCCAAATGGATGGCCTGGTATATGAATTTTGGCCATGTCCATGTGGTCATGTCCAGACAACATGTCCAGTGTCCATGTGTCCATGTGTCCACGTACCTCTTAGGTGCAATGTTTTAGTGATTAGGATGTACCTAAGAGGTACATATGTAGGGTTACCTGAAGTGAATTCCTGATCTATTTCATCGCGGATCCTCGCGGCGGATTCTGGGTTGTTGAGGAGGAATACCATCAACCAATGCGTGATTCGTTTAGTACTTGCTTGCATTCCCCAGATGAATGTGAAAAGTGTCCCTGCGAGATCCATTTCGTCGAGGTCGGTGTCTCGGAGAACCGAGAGAACCTCTGCGATCATTGGAGACACTCCCTCTAGCTGGCTGGACCATGCGCGTTTGATATAATCGGCAATGGCTCGAATGATTTGTTCTCGAGACCGAATTGCCTTTCGACTGAAGAAAGGGATGCGAGTGATGAGGAGTATGAAATCAGAGTCGCATGTCTCGAAGTCGTCGTATGTATCGAATGGATAGAGGGGACCAAATGCAGCGGCAGCAATGGCGTGATAAATGGACTCGTTGATGAAGGGTCGGAGTGGTATCGTCTTCCCATCGGGAGAGCTGCGAATCTCGTTCGCAGTTGAATTGAGGATACAAATGAGGTCGTTATTGAATGCTGGTCCAAGCTTGTCCATGCCATCACGAGAGAAGGACTGGATGACGACAGGGATGAGTTTCTCGTTAATGATGCGTACAGCGTTCTTGGACTGTTTGACACCACCGATAGCTTCAACGCTTCGTAATTGGGGTAGATACGTATTGTACGCCTTTGTCCGATCACGAAATATGCCATTGACGCCTTTTGCGTTGGCGATAACAGTGATAGTCCTCCCTGCAAGGACGATTCTGAAAACAGATCCGTAGCGTTCTCTAACAAGACGTTTAGCTTGCATACAAGTTCAATAGATCTGGGAGAACGAACCTGCACTGCCTCAAGTACGTCATAGAGTCTTTGCTGAATTGAAGAACACCTCCGACCCATGGGATCAAGGAAGGGACTGTGGGGATGTTGCCGTTGGCATGAAAAAGTCGAGAACGAAGGGAGAGTGCAGTCCCAATGACCAGAATGAACCAACATGCTGCAAGTTCGTACATGACGAGCTTGAAGGGATCGAGTGGACAAAGCTATTGAACGTCTTGCCCGAGTTGAAGGCATTTATAGCTCCCAACAAGAATGCTAGGAAGAAAAGAGATGGGAGTTTGTCACTCAGAGTGTATACCCCAACGAATCGACACTGTGTAAGAACAAATGATGTTTTTGGGCCAAGATTCCACAGATGGTACACATTTGCACCTACAGTCAATGCATACCCTTGTTACTCTGGTACTTCAAGGTTCATATCGCCACCCGTCTGACATGTTCTTGATATTTTCCTGGTACCGGGCACCAGATCGAAGTCATTTGCAGCTTGATAGATAGGACTCGTAAGAGGTGGTGTCGACTAGACCTGAAGAAGATAAAATTACGATGGAGAATGTACGAACCACATGGGTAGTGTAGCCAAGGACCTGATATCAACGGTAGAGAATCATGAGATGACGGCTTGGAGAATATTCGTGGGAGTGAACGATGTTTGAGCACACCAATTTGACGAAATCAACCATTTGGCGTTCAGATTCATGTATGATAACGAACCTTGTGTCGAGAGAACAACCAGAAAACAGACTACTGACATGAAACAGCGACAATCTGACAACCACAAGGCCTCCCCAAAAGGGAGCCAAGGTCTGCTCCCAAGGACGCCACCAGTACGGTTACTGCTACTTGCATAGTTCGAGTCCTTGCCTTTCCTCAATCCGATGCCCAGCCATCCTTGAACAGGATGTGAGTGGATGAACAAATGTTTGGTATGACTATGACTCACCGAGCTGATGATGTCAGGTACCGGATGAGAGAGCAATAATGTATAGAGGGATAAGACCAACAAGAAGTGCGTATGTGCAGAGAAGCAGATAGCTCGAACGCAGAGGATGGACGGGATCGGAGGACTGTGGGAGGTCCATCGACGGGAATAGGCGTGGGAACGGTCCTTGAGCGCTGTAAGCCGTCGTCTTGAATTCGACGCATTCTTCACCCTCCCACTCGATTTCCAGACAGACATCCCCTCCGTGATCCCGCAATTCCCCATCTCTTGATGACCAACATGCAGCGTGGAGACTGCCAGTATGCGTCTTATCAAAAGAAGTTGAACCGGGCACGTCGTTCCAGTTTCGCTTGGGCTTCCTGTATGCGACTCTGCCCTCCCTTCGGATCCCTACCGTATAGCACATTTAGTAGTGATACGCTAAGTGGCACGACAATATACTGCTCGCTAGTAGAAACACAATCTCATCATCACTTGATACATGAGAATTCTACAGAATTAAAACTGACAGGATCGCATTGAGGCAATTAGGAAATTCGAACAACGAGTGAGAGAACCCGTGCGGCATCCATTGCCTGATGCAGAGACAACTGCGTCATCCCCAGGCACGCTCCTGAGGTGGAGCGGGCGAGCAAGCGACTCCCGCAATGCGACGATGCGAAGTCGACATGATTACAGCTTGAAAAGAAACTGCGGAGACCGCAATAGTGTTAGTCTACTGGGGTTATGACTTGGGGTGAGTCCTTACGATATCTTGGCTCATCGTGAAATGCTGAATCGTCACATTGAGGACAGTCTTTCTTACGGCTGAGCCTCGCCGTGATTGACAGCAGATTTGAAACGTAAGATCAAACCCCCAACACCACGGACAGACTACCAGGGCGCGTGGCGGGAGTATGACGATGGGTACTATGAACTTGGGAAACTATCCCTGGACGATAGACAGCGGACAATTAACTGGAGGCGCGAGGGGTGGAAATAAGACCGACCCGGAAATTCGACTCACTTGATATCATCTACTTCCCTCTCCGACATCCTCCTCTCCCTTGGGAAATCTCAGTACTGTTCAGAGAAGCCGTATATTTTTTGTACAGCGATGGATGATGCAAGTCTCGTAGCTTCAACAGGAAAGAGGGATACTGGACCCATTGGTAGCTATTTTGCCACGTAGGTGGGTGCTGAGAGCGGTGGGAGATCCCAACACCTTGGAAGGGAGGCAAACATGCAAGACAATGAGTGAACATAACAGACGGAAAATGGGTCATGGTACACATACCGTGGCTTCCAAGCCTATGGTCCATAATATCTCACCACCTCCAAATCGATCATACCGAAATCGTATCGGCAAGCATCAACCTCCATCGAAGCTTCATCCTTGAGGCGACGAGACTGAAGGATTGAGGGATATTGCATGTGGGATACGCAATGTCAACGTACAATCCTCGAGTGCAACACTGAGACTCGCCAGCCGGGTTATTATGTGGTGCTGGCAATATATTTCAGAGGCCCTGAAGCTTCGACACGTTGTTGACTACTGAGGGCAGCATACATAGCCTGCTTCCGTCCTTTGGTGGATGAATTCGGCCGTGGTGCCACAACGAACCGGCAGAGTTTGCGACAATGAGAATTAGAAGAGCGATGAACCACACGTAGCCTGTCATTACGTTCTGTTATCCACAGAAGTTCCTCGCCTGAAGTTCAAAAGGTGTCCGCAAAGATGTCCAGGGTCCATCTCCACGGAGAAACAGGGAAGGAGGTAGGGTCAAGCCGGGAAAAGAGGCGCCCAACCTAACCGAGCTTGACCCAAAGTTCAAGCAGCACCGAGCCTGGGTGGCAGGTCTTCGGGAACTCTCATAGTGAGGAATCTGAGGATCACACTACGATGCTGAACACGTCATGACCTCCTTTTACAACAGGCGTATAGAGCAGCGCGTTCTTCGCTGGCATCGAATTGTATGTATCATAGTCATCGCGGTCCCACCTGTCCTAATCTCGCCTTACAGATGTCTGATTGTTTTCATGACTTTGAAGCCGATCCACCTGAAGTACTACTTGGTCATTCTCTACGTGCCTAATTGCGCGCTAAACAACATTCGTGGGTCTTGCACCTTCTCGTGTCCCCCACACTTATCTGGCTCCTTGAATTCGCAGCATCCTGAATTACGTTCATTTTCAGAGGATATTAGGGTGGATTTCGAATCCTCGTGGTTGATAGATATGGTGAATTGCACTTGGGAATGGCGGTGAGTGAGGTACGTGTCGCTTTTTCCGTAGTGAACCAGTCGTTTCTCACTCGAACTCGTGAGATAGGTTCACACCTCGTTCGACCATTCAATACAAGCTTGTATCTGCGTCAGACTACCAGAAACACGTAGGATTAGCTAGGGGGATCATCACACGAGTATGTACAACTCATTGAATATCGTCTCTGGAATCCTCTGAGATCCCTGTCCTAAATCCTGAAGGTCTTGATCTAAACTCTTCTCCCGTCCCATTCTCGCTACGCCTGACAAACACTCAGGACTGACACCATGCGCTACCTGGTGAACGTCCCAACCTTGCTGGTTCATCTACCAGCTCGTGACGATCTCTGTTGGAAATCGATGAGAGTGTAGAGATGGAACAAGGATCGATTCTCGGGGAGATCAAAGAAGGAGCCCACGGGAGGAAGGGAAGAGTAAACCGTGCTTCCGGAAGTGCATTGACTTTGGGTGAGAATAAGAACGAGGTGTTGGATTTGGCTGATTGCTGTACGACCTGGTCATGTGCAAGAATGTACGTGTCATGATGGATGTGTGGCGAATGATATCCTGATGCGCTGTAGGTCAGGGACTGTGGATAGGACTTTGTTTCTTGCTTTGGGTGTATACTGTATTCCCATATCGCGGAAACATCTCTCAATACCTCAGAGCGATTTCATTTGATAGCATCCGCTGCCATTCGATTCGTGACAGATGCCCGCCACCAAGGAGGACGTACCCCCTTGACCTTTCCTCTTCTCTTACTCTCGCCACAGAACCTCAGATTATGTCGGGAACTGAGATGACCACCAACGTTGAAATGACAACTATCAAGGTACACACAAGCACCTCTCCATGTGTCGACAGTCTGCTGATAGCTTTCTCTCGTCGTCTCGTGTGATACGTCCCTCAGTTCAGGGATCTTCCTCAACCCTCGAAGAAACCAGGGCGACTCAAGCTCANCNNANCAAGCNAGAGGAGTCCACTGGAGGAGGAGGAAGGACGACGCATAGCGCCCAATTTGACCGAAGGTTGGTTGGCCAAAGCCACAACACAGCTATACCCTCCTCCTCCATCTTGCACTAGACGTTTCTCCACCATCATCGCAAGGTATGTTAAATGAACAATATAGCCTCACCCATGGCAGAACTGAGAATGGCGACCTCTCCCAGATGCCATTCGATACAAGCAACCAACGCTTGTGAATCTTGCAACTGGAACTCGCTGCTTATGATGATGCTGGGTCGTAAACCGAACAGGTACACGAGCCTTTGAAGGAGCAATGCACCGTTCGACTTGGCTATGCAGATTGGGTGCGACCACGAATCCAGATATTCGTCCTGAGGGCGCGAATTTTTAAGGCTGGTGGGGGAATGAGGCGTATTTCCATGTTGTTCTGTAAGTCCCTGGTTTCGTTCCATGAGGTCGCTCCGAGCCCTGCACCAAACATCACAAGGTTCATATCTTTTCCTCGGGACATTCAGTGGTCATCAAGACAATGTGGACAGACCTTCATGGAATCAACTACTGATTCTTTCGACTCTACACTCACCCCACAATTATTTCACCCTTCTCCTCTTCCATATCCCGACAAACTCTAGGCTACCTTACCGCTCTTCCCCTTCACACTTTGCTTTCGGTGCTGTTGCCGCCCGGGTACTCATTTTATTACTAGCACTGTGGGCTCCTCTTTATGGCTGCCTGGATGTCCCTTTGGAAGTTGTCGCTCTGAAGCAATTCGAAAACGCTCACCCCACGTACAGTATATCCAAACACAGACTTTTCGGCTACTGCCAATACACGAAGATTATCCAATTGTCAGGTGTCGCGCTCATTCTCCCTTGCCATGCGCACATCCGGCCCCTTGAATACGGAGCATCCTGCATTGTGCTGACCTGAGGAGCGTATCTGAAAGGGCTTTCAAATGCTTGTGGCGAGCACAGACGGCGAGTCCACTGAGTAATGGTTCGGAATAAGGTATGTATCACTCAGAGTCGTGAATGTGTTATTTCTCACCTCCGATTGTTTAGAAAGTTCGCTTTCGGATTCGCAGTCTGACACACATTCGAGTCTGTGTACGTGACATCTTTCGAATTCTCTGATATTTACGTTCTGAGATACCCTTGTCCCTCTGTAGGCTTTGGTTTGAACTCTTCCCATCCGACCTTCGCTCCTCTGGATGACTATTCAGAACAGACACTACATGCTCCTCGATGATTGTACCGCCTGACAATTTGTAGCGATCTTTTTGATTGTCGCTGGGGTATGAAATGGGAAGTCCACGAGAGTGGTGATCGAGACGAAAATCAGTTCCCAGAGGAATTGAAGTTGAAGATGGAGCCATAGCAGGCACGGAGGAGCAAACACTGCTTCCGGGAGGCGTATAACTCTATGTGAGAGTGAGAACAATGATAGGGTACGGCCATATGTAAGGATTTGGGTATGGTGGTGAATGGGATCACCATTTGCTGTACGCATAGAACCATTGAACGGCCTTGGTTCCGATGTCTGGGTGTATACTGTAATTAGAATTCGTGGAAGTCTTCGCAGGGCGCTTTCGTTTGACAGTCAGAAGTATCTCCTGCCGAATACCTCGTGAAAGACGCATGCCCTACGACGACAAAAGACCCCCTGCCTTGCCCCCTTCTCTTCCTCTCTAACCCACCAGGTGTCGAAAATCAACATGTCCTCCGACGTTGAAATGACAGCAACCAATGTATGTGCTAACATCTCATCATTTGTCGATTGTTTGCTGACGGCTCTCTCTTGTCATCCATGTGATAGTCATCCACTCAGCGACCTCCCTCGCCCTCGAAGAAATCAGGTCGCTCGAGTCCTGCCAACAGCCGGAGAAGGTCGTCATCCTCCAAGCGCAAATGTTCTGTGCGTCCCCTCTCAGACTCGGTTCATAGCACGGGCTCATCCCCACTTGTCTCTGCTGTTACAGTGCGTTCATCTTGCTTGCAGAACTTTGAATCGTCAGTGCCAACCATTTCATTAGCAGCAACCGGATGCTCAAGTCCCCACCAAAGCCAAAGTAGAGGAAGAGGAGGGAATTACGGAGACGGAAAAGTACTGTAGAAAAGAGGAGAAGGATTACCCAGATATCGTCCTCAAGCCCGAAGACGCCAACGCTTGGCCAGAGCTCTGTGATGTTCTCACAAAACATGATGGAGACCAGGTCAAAGGCCATTATCAAAATATAGACACCCTTCTCGTCCTCGTGAGTTCCCCGTTCATATCATCAGTCTGCTTTGTCTCAATACGTTATTTGATTCTCAAGTCTGGTTTATTCTCCGCCGTCGTCACAACACTCATTGTCGAAGCAAACAAACGGCTGCAACAGGATCCCGCAGATGCCACAGTCCAACTTCTACACCAGATATCCATGCAATTGACCAGTCTTTCCGTCAATTCCGGTTTCATCAACTCGACCTACGTGCCCCCTTCGTCTCTCCCATTCTCCCTCAGCCCAAGCGCAGTCGTAATCGGCGTCTTCTGGTACATGTCGCTTGCTCTCAGCCTCGTCACTGCTTCTCTTGGCATGCTTGTCAAGCAATGGCTACGCGAATACCAGTCCAAATCAAAGGTGTCGCCAGAGGATTACTGCCAGATTAGGATGTTTCGTGCCCCTGGCCTTAGAAAATACAAGGTCGCGGAGATCGCCAGTTTTCTACCCATTATCCTCCAATTTTCCCTCATCCTCTTCTTCATCGGTCTCATCATCTTTGCGCTTTCTATCCATCCACTCATCGCCTCCTTCGTCATCATTATTGTTGCAATTTGGTCAACCTTTATCTTCGGCACCACTCTTGCACCTATCTTCTCGCCCTTATGTCCTTACAAAACGCCTCTATTGAAATCCATGTTCTCCCAATTCAGAGACTTTCTGGCGCGACAACGTGAGAGAATCAAGGAGTCGTCCATCAAATCATACTTCCACTTTCTCCCCGATCCCCTTTTCATCGAGGAACCCACCAGCGATATGAATAAGGAGACGAAGATCAAGGTATTGATGAGCGCATACGAGACTTTCCAGGACATCAAATCCTGGGATATCGTGATGCGCTGCGTCGACCTCAATTCGCCCTTGGAATCTCTTCGAATGCTCACTACACTGGTCACGCAAAAGCATGGTTCCAAAATCACATCCGACTCAGATTTGCGGCCCTTGTTTGATCAGGCCCAGCTCCGCCTTCTGTTGAAGATTATGACGGCGTGCCTGCGCAGGGCTTCCTTTGTGGCACTCAAGGGCGGGGAAGGCGCTTGGTTCAAGTCAACAGAGGTTGTTCACTTTGTGACGCTCCGGAGATTGTACTGGGCCTTTACAAGTTCTGGCGGTTCTGATGCCGCTCTCGACAACATTGTTAAACGATTGACGGAACACGAGCACGTCTCTTCAATCCCCCATCACTTTGATTTTACCTTGTCATATGTTTTCTTGGCACATCCGGGAGCATTACCAAGTCTGTTTCCTAAGGAAATCGATTTCATTCGTGAGTGAAACTTCAGCCATTCACAACTCAGACGACTCTGAGTATGTTCATTAGAGCTGAAGTCAATCATTGATGGTGCAAATGGAGCCCTGGATAACAGCTCTGGCTCTGGTGCCGGATCCAAGTACAACTCCTCTCTCCCCCATCTCCTGGAATTGTGCCGCATTTCCTTCCTCTGCGCAGGGCGTGCAGCCGAACATGCCCTTTATCTGTGGGAGAGCGGATTTCTTCAACTCACAGGCCGTCTGGCAGAATTACTCCAGTCCATATCATACCCTGAAAGGGATGTGGATACTGAGGACGTCTTCCGAGCACAATGTGCGCTTGACATGGCGATGAGGCTTCACACAAAAGTGCCGGACTTTGTTGATAAGTCGTTATTTCAAGCGCTGCATGTGTACTCCGTGAAGATGTTCAACTTGGGGGTGGACAATGGGCCCGAAACCTGGGGATATCACATCTGGCCACGAAACAACGTGCTCTCAACTGGTGAAGTGCCTGGTAGTGTTTCCGGGGCCGATTGGGAGGAGGTTCTCCAAGGAAAGGAATATGTTGGTTTTCGGATTCTTGATGATGGGAATGATAGAGAAGAGTGGTATCACGAGGACTTGTAATCTAGTTGCAAGGAACGGATTGGGTTCATGTGGGCAAAGCTCTCTGAAGACTACCAGACAACAATCCGTTCAATCCTCGATGAGTTCGAGATTGGATCTCCTAGCCCAGCGTCGGAGTAGACTTGTAGACTACGATCGAATCGAATTCTCTGAAATGTATACTATCGGTGATACATGTATGAGAAATCGAACAATGATCTTCCAACACATCTACTACGTGTACTTCACATCGTAATGAAACGTCTCACAAATTACTAGAGACCGTGGATGGAGTATCCTTGCAAGCTTTACATGATGGGTCTCTCAAGATGTTCGTTCAGCGTTGACTGAATTCACTTGGGTACAAGGACGGTAGGGAACAAACAATAAGAGTGTCTGGCTCACGGAGAAACCGTGCAAGAGTGATGAGGATCGTGCTCAGCCTATTGTTTTGGCTCGATGGCTCGAGCTTGATTCGAGTGAGGATATGAGATGTAGATAGCAGAATGCAAACGAAGGGATCTAAGCAGGCTAAGGAATATGCATACGGAGTATTTCTCGAGATTCCGATGTGTTCCCCTTTGTTGCCATAGCCACTATACACAGGGACCCATATTCTATTGGCAGGTTGTGAGAGACATGAAAAGGAGGTAAGGTGAAAGGTCAGCATTTGTATCGAGATCAAGTGCGCATGAGATTACGGTCGACGAAGATCGGTTGACGGGTTGAAATGTATCCGTGACGAATGTCGCTCCAACTCCAACGGTACATATCTTGGCCCGTGCTCCATGAATTTGTTCGAGGTAGGAGCGATGAGGAGCGTCTTCTTGATTGACAGGCCTGTTCGCCTACCTTCGGTATCCCCGTTGACGGACGGATTTTATCTGCGAGGTGTCAATGAATATAATTCCTATCGCCTGAATTTAACATGCTTCAATGGCTCCTTTTCCTTTGTCCGGGATATTGTATGAACGGCCATGACCGCGAACAGCTATGAAACGGTGACTCGTGTCATTTTTATCGATGATATATTAAACCGTCCTGCAGGAGCTATGTTATGATTTGCACGGCTCACGCTTTGAGCCTGTAAAATGACGCTCGCGAGGCCTCTGCTTGACTTTCTGCATTGAATGGATGGCGGGAGCCACCACGACAATGAGAACAATATTTAGATGTGTGCGCCTATTCCCTCCAGATAAAGTGAAGCATACCACCGCCCTTCAGATACATCCCGGTGAACTAGAATACCACGCAGTCACGGAATCGTGACAGGATCCACGTCAGAGACAGAGTCGCTCTTGCTGTAGCCAAGTAACAAAGACGCAACCAGGAGATACGACGAAGAAAACAATGAATGAAGCCTGGGGGAGACGGAGAGTGTGTGGTCACGAGAGACGGCCATGTTGCAGATAGCGAAGCAGACCGAGATGCGAGGAGATGACGACAGCATGGACGATACGTGTCATTTTCAAGCGTGTTGTGGAGTCTGAAGAGTGCTGACTGACGATGTGGACAAGGTGGGAGGAAATTACGCAGGGAGGATAAGGTATTTTATCGCAGGAACTCACTTGGTATTGTTACATCCCTGCCCAATATGCATCGCTAGTATCCATTGCTCAGAGCCCCATCATGCCCACTGAGACTTGAGAGTTGGTGTCGTCTGTAGTGGACGACGCGAGCAGCTACAAGACATGGTTCGCAATGAGGTGTGGAACGAAAAGAAGTGATGACATACGTATCATGAGGTCCGAGCCTGGAACCTATAGCTAACCCTCGACATCAGGTCCTTCTCCTGAAAATGGTGACCTAATTCATGGCGATTGTCAGGTTCAGGTTCGACAAGGGGGTTGGAGAGTGTGATGAGCACGTACGGATTTCTTTGCTGGGCTCATGCGACGTGAGTATATGTCTCCAATGGCGCACTGCTATTGCCAGAGAGCCATGGTGTTCCTGAATGTGGCTTCATGGCCGTCCACCCTACTATTCAAGGGTGCCAATGGATGGTGCATTTGGACGGAGGATTGATATTATGTGAGGAGCGATATCCGTAATCGGTTGAAACGTGGGGCAGACCAAGGTGTATATCGGATGAGAATGTATTCAATTTTACACCCAGAAGAATGGCATTGTGTGAAGCGTAAGAGGTAGCTGATACGAGAATAGACAAAACCAACGCACCCAACTGTCGACGCGTTCAGCTTGATGAACCGGAATGAACACTTTGACCGAGTAGTTATTCTTCGGCGCAATAAAGGTATAGTCAACATTAATTGGGAGCAGGTGAAACTTCGGAGTTACCGTGAAAATGTACGAAAAGATGGATGCGACCCATGGAATATAATGTGGGCACAGTTGGACCGTAGAAAAATACATGCGATGCTCTGCACGAGGGGGTAAAAACAGCGATAAAAGGAGGATATTTGTCGAGTTGCTTGCATTGCCCTTCAGGGAGATTATGGGAGGTTGTGGTAGTTAGGGTGTCATGACACATCATGAGTCAAGGGTGGAATATATGCCAAAAAAAGCTCACTCAATATCGCCGATTACGCTCCGTATCTTCATCCCATATCCATCAACGATATAACCGAGAGGGGGTGCATGAAGCAAGATCGGAGTCTGGACAGCGTTGGGCAGACAGAAGGTCAACAGCGGGGTAGCGGACAATCGAAACGACGGATGCGACGAATGAGTTGATGACTATAGGCAGACAATGCAATGTGGGAGGATGCAGCATTCTATGCCAAGTGAGTATGGAGATGAATGACAAACGATGCAATGCGTTGCGTTGAGATTGCGGGGGAGAAGCAGAGGCAACTGCAGGGCGTCTGATTTCTCTGAAGGTTGGCCGAAGCCGAGTCGAAGCCGGTGCCGAAGGTTGGCCTGCCAGGTCTTCAACACCGTCCAACCAACACCGTCTTCCATGGTGGGGGTCTCGCTGAAAAAAACACACCGTGTATGTGGAGATATGTCACCTTCTCTTCCGTCTTCAATAGGTATGTTTACCATCCTCAAACATCGTCACACTCCTCAGCCCACTGACAATGATCTCTCCTTCCGGGTGCCATAAAAATAATCAAATTTCGTGGTTTTCGTAGACCACTGGTACAGTAGCTGTTCTATAAACTGGACAGGCATACGAACCTCCAGGAGAAACATGCACCGGAAAGAAGGATACTGCCTTCGAGATGCACAGCGGAGATAACGTTCAAACACCTAGTCAAGCCTCTGGTCAGGAATTGAGAGGTATGGCCAATCTCATATTGTGAGCCTCTCATTCCGTTCCTTGGGTCCACGTCCTTCACATTTCACCAGGTCCGTCTCTTTTACTGGACCAATCAGCATTCATCAAGTCAAAGCCAAGATCCCATCGCGGATTCGACACAATCAAGCCAGATTCCACTACCCAACTTCATTCAATTCATATCCACTCGGCTCGACAACGTCGAGCGATACTCCCATTGCAAAATACCTTTATCTCGCTCCTCTCATCCAAGCTCTCGCCTCTGTTTTCTTGTCTGGATCTTTGGGATCCATGCGCTATCCCGTGCCCATACTGGTCTCATCTTCTGACGAGCTTTCGACTCGCTCCTTCGACTCGCCGGTGCACATCTTCATTTTGCACCTGTTCACTTTCTTTAAAGCGAGGGCGCTCATAGTTGCGTAAGCCAGTCTATCCACATGTCATGTTTAAATGTTCTCATTTGAAAACAGGATTCCTCGTATCCTCGAAGTATAATCACTCCTGTATCGTCGGAATCAGGTCCAGTCTGATAGTAGTCTTTGGCCTTCACGTCTTTTACCCGCCCTCCACCTGTGCAAATGAATGACCAACTTTTCTAGATTCTACAGGCGACGGCATTCATCTGCCAGCCAAGGAAGTAGCCAGAATCCCAGACCCGGTCAATATGTCATACGCACAATACAACGTGCAGTCTCTTGCATTCTGGGATGTCAATCCGTAGCCAAAATTGCTCCTTACAGTAGGGAGTGTCGAAGCCGAGACGCATATTGATTCGGTGTAGACATTGGTACGCATCTGATATTCTTGTTGCCTCTGCCACCAACAATCATTCTTGCACGTTTGTCTATCCTGACTGTGCCAGCCTATCGCCAAGTTGACAGCATACTTGAATTCGCACCAACGCATCATATTCCATACCGGAGACCCTACCAATTCTGGCGCACTTGTCACACGTCCCATTTCTCTTTGCCCTGGGTTGTTCCTATCGCAAGTCCAGACTCGTTCACTGCCTCCGTTTTGATTCTCGTATACTCGGTACGCTATACGACCCTCACCAATGCTCTTCTGTATATCCATGTCATCGTTATGATAACGCCAACATCGTGAGTAATTTACACGCAAATGAGACATCAATGCGGAAGTATTGATTCTCCTCTCTCCTTAGCTCTTTCTTTCCTCTGTACAAACGTGTTTCACTCTACTCGACCAGTCTTCCCCTCACGATGTTGGGATCATCGCTCCTTGGACGCTCATTTTCTCCGACGGAACTGTTGCGGATTGCAGGGGACCCCAGGATTGCGATTGGGCTCGCCGATGGTGAATACCTATATAGCCATCGTAAGTCGTCATCTGGCAAGGTGCACTATGATAAGTATCGAAACTCCTGTGGTTGAATCGCAACGTGGCCGAACGCATATGCGGTTAGGAAGCTGACCATTGGGTCATTAAATGCAGACTCTAGGGTTCGTGGAGATACTTAGATTACAAGGGCATGGGCGTCCCAGAGGAACTGTAGATAACGGTAGATGTTTTACAGAACGTGAAGGGGAAGTAGACGAACGTAATCAAGACCAACAAACATCAGGACTCACTCAACTATTTTCTACGCTCATAACCTGCACCGCTTATTCTCACCCCCTCCTCATTATCCCGAAAAGTTGTAACGAAAAGTTGTAAGAGCAACTTTGGTGGTGACGGAGCACGTCGTGATCTGAATAAGTGAGATGAGGAGTTGAATCCGTTATGCAACTTGTCCAGCATGTATTGTTATGACGAATGGGAACAGATTTTGAGAATGAGCATGCCTGGCAAGGGGAATCATGAGTGAATCGTGAATATACCGACCCAAGGGAATCCGCAGCGCACATACCACGTTTTGTGAGCATGTAGTCTATGATCTCCCTCTACCCTCCCTAATTTATATAGGCAAGCGGTAGCTGACTTTCTTGAGGCAATGCTTGATATGGGTATCGAGGGATATAGCCAATTGCCTCATAGTACAGGCCAGTCATTGTAGTGGGATGCCAGTGAGACGTTACACTTCCACGACCGACGAAAATGGAGAAATGTGTCTACGTATACAAACACAATTGGCATCTGACCCCTCGGCAATTCCGACAGGAAAATAAGAACAAAGAACGTCAAGAAGGTGGACGGTAATCGCTTCAAGAATAGAAGCAATGTCGCATGAGATATGCAGTGTCAACGAACGATCCTCAAGTGCATTAATGAAACTCGCCTGGATATTCATTTATTCCGATGTTTGTCCTCAATCATCATCCACAATGATGGAACGAGAGCCAGAGTCTCGAGGTTGTGCCACGTCATTGATTATTGAAAGTGGATTAGATCGCCTGCTTGCGTGCTTCGATGTGGAGTTGAGGATTGAAACCGTCATGACTCGATAACAGGACCCCAAGCTTCGAGATAGAGCATCGGTGAGAGGTCGGAGCACGCGTAGAAAGGAGTAAAGTTGTGCAAGATGGTTGAGATGTTGATGGCGAACACCGGTGACGAAGTTTAATCAGGACTCGAGCGAGATGGATGGCGAGTTGTGTCGGGGAGCAAATGAGACCGTCTTCCGGCGCCTGGTTTTGCACGGCTCACAAGATGGACTAATTCACACCCGTCCAGAAAGTGACATATAAAGCCAGATGGAGGAATGAAATCAAGCGAGGTCTCTTTAGATACTGTCCACTGGATGTGGATCCACCATGATGGATAGGGAATCGTTGGCAATGGGTTCTGAAGAGGCGCCCAATCCGACCGAGACTTGGCCGATTCGAATTCAGAAGCCGCGAAAGTTGGCAGCAGGTCTCGAGAGCTGTCATAGTGAAGATTCTTTTACGACGTCGTTGGACACATTGTGAACACACAGCGATCTCCTTGCTACGGCAGGTGTATGAGGAAATGGATTCCCTGCTCTCGCACTTATCGAAAGGTATGTTTCACTATGCCAGTGGTCAACACAACCCTGCTCCTGACCTCCGAGTTAGTCTACTGTAAGATGTGTGTGTTGTAGAGTAGAATAGTTCTTTGAATCACGAATCACCAAGGACGTTTGACTCGGTATATTCGAGATACGACGTAGTGATAGTGTGATAAAAGAATATTCTATCGTACCATACGTGGCGCTGGCTCCTTTCGGTAGCCTTTGCTTACTAAGGTACGACTCCTCTGGTAATTAAACGCTCATCTATCGTATCTAATCCATCGATCCTTACACCCTCCCCCTCAAGACGACTGACCGCCCTCTTGTATTCTGATCTACGATATCAAACCGGTGCCATCTCTTCGTCAGCATTCGCCGTCTCAAGGTGAGTCTGCGCATTAACCCATTGCTGGATCCATTCCTTCTCATCCTTCGTAACATGGATCCTCTTGATCTGGGACTCCACTGCGGCATGGTCCTGCAGTGTTGTTTCCGCGATCCTGTCCTGACTGCGCACTGGTTCATCGACGACGACGAGATCCTCTGTCGAACCTTTGGTCAAGACTTCGTGGATCATCGTCAGTCCTTTGCATATCGACCCTAGTGGCATCCATTCGGCCATCGTCAACATCCCCATCAGTATCTCTCCTCCGTTATCCATTGCGATCATCTCTCTCGATATTCCTGGTATCTTCGGTCCATTGTCCTTCGAGAGAATGTCCATCCATCGTTCGAATTCCGCTACTGCAAGTTGTGGTAATCCCGGTTGTCTGAATTCGACCATAGGTATGTCCTGTTTTCCTTGTTTCTCCGTTCTCTCGTAATAACTCCGTTTGATTTGTGACCAGGAATTCTTCCACCACGGCGGCGTTCCTCGATAGTACTTCCGTACGTAGTACTCTAGCGGGTGCGGTTTTGCGTTCGGGTTCAGGTCCATGCGCATTCGTAGTTCTTGGAGGATGATGTTTGCCGCGGTGCATTGGGGATGGAAATGGGTATTGGCGATGTCGCTCAGGTGCGTAATCATGCTCTCGGTAGTAACGTTCAGTTCGAGAAAGACGGCGGGTGGTACCTTCGTATTTAATGCGTCCTCTCTTGTCTTCTCGTCATACCCTCCCAATGGAGGTACTCGTGGACCTTCCGTTCCTTCCACGCGCGGAGGCCAAGTAAGCGCGTTCTGTGGTTGGTATCCACTCCCGGTGAACGTGTTATGCTCCCTTCCTCGTGGTACGTCCTCCGTTCTGTAGTAGAATGTTGGGCGTGGCGGTATTGTGTATGTGCTGATCCGTTCTTCTAGTGGGGTCGTAGTTTCTCCATTCCTGACTGGTAGTCTTACTACCGGTCTCCCTCCCCCTCTAGAACGCCACTGCTCCTCTGGTCGATACGTCCTCCGGGTCTCCCTTTCGTCCTGTCGATCCTGTCGGTCGTTTCTCGACTCTGTTCATCTGGCCTCTTTTCGCGGACGTTCATCATCGATCTGTTTCAATTTCACTTCGACTTCCTGGATTCGGCACTTCCAATCCTCGCGTTCCTCTTCCAATACGTCGATCTTCCTCTCCAACCTCTCTATGTATCTTTCCTTGTTCTCTTCCGTCGCCGCTCTATTCCTTTTTCCCTTCACGTACGCCTCCGTTCCGGGATCCTCGTGCGACGATTGATACATATGTTCCACGTGTTTGGAGCATTCATTGCAATTCTGATGAATACCTCCCCAATAGGGGTGTTCGTTGATTCTCGGTGTCGTTTCTCCTTTCTCCATACGTCGTTCCGACGACACCGATCTTCGAGATCGACTGCTAGATCTTGAATAGCGGTCGGGGGTGTAGTCACGACTAAGGGATCGTCCTCTCGAAGACATTGGAGTGGGTCGTATCAGAGGAAGGGTACGTTCATTCATCGTCTGCTTTGGTTTATATCCCTTTATTCCTTCCGGTTCCGTTTCTAATCATTTCTCCTACTCGCGTAATTTTCACCTTCACCGCTTACGCGGTAAATGTTTAGGATCGCCCACTCCCATTAATTCCAAGTAGCGATCCAACGCCTCCAATTCATCACAAGTTTCCAACGGTTCCCAAGTCGTATCCCCAAGATTCCATTGCACATGGAACCAAGGTTTGTTACCTTTCCATTGGTGTCCAATTATCCCGTCAACTAACCATTCTGCTTCATCAGGAGTTCCAAAATCGTAATAGACCATCGGGTCTCGATTCGGGAACAATGCTTCGTCATTGGCCACATGTTTTCGCAGAAGGCTGATATGAAACTTCGGGAATATGCCTCGTTTTCTCAATTCCTCCGGCAACTCCAATTCATACATCGACTTCTCTTGGAACGCGTTCACCACCTTATACGGTCCAATAAACTTGGGTAGTAATTTAGAGGCTCGTCCTTTAGGTAGTGATAGGTTCTTCGTCGATAGGTAGGCCAATTCTCCTTTCGTGATTGTATATCCATCCAATTCATGTCCCTCATTTCGTCTCCTTTTATTCGCAAAATGTGTTTGATTCACCCGACTTTCGATAATCGCATCATGGGCCGCCAGTAAGTTGTCCCTGACCTGTTGCGTGAATTGACGAACCCCTGGCACGGTCCCTTTTGCATCCAAACTCCCCATCATCCTAGGCATCGCCCCATTCAATTCGAATGGAGCCAGTCCTGTCGTGCGACTGGTGGACGAATTGATCGCAAATTCCACCATCGGGATTCGTTCTACCCAGTCCCGTTGGTCTGGTTGTACAGATGTGCGCAAAATCTGTCCTACAGTCCTGATGGCTCGTTCGGATGCGCCATCTGTTTGGGGATGGAATGCGGTCGACATCAACAATTTGATCCCCAGGATACGGTGGACTTCTTTCCAAAATTTTGACGTGAATTTAGTGTCTCGATCAGACACTATCGAATCCGGTAAGCCGTGTAATCGCACGATTTCCTTCACAAAAATCCATGCCAGTTCTGATGCCTTGATTGTGGTTTTTATCGGGATCAAATGAACCATTGATGTGAGTCGGCAGATTACTACCCACAGGTAGTCGTGTCCTTGTGACGGCGGGAATGGCCCCACAAAATCCATCCCAATCGATCCCCAGGGTCGTGATGGGATTGGCATATGATGAAGTAAGCCCATGGGTTTCTGATTATCTGTCTTGGTCGTTTGACATGTGTGGCAGCTTCGACAGTAATTTCTGATGTTGATACCCATCGACGGCCACCAATACCACCGTCTAGTGTATTCCTCCGTCTTCTGACTTCCTAGGTGTCCAATTATCTCGTGCGCCGTCGTTATCACCAATTCCGTCAATCTCCTGCCTTTCCATTTCGTCCGCGGTATCACCATTACTTCGTCGCCATTTCTTTCCTTCTTCCATAGGATACCGTCTCGATATACGAACAATTTATGCTCCTCTGGCTTCTCGACGATCTTCGCCAACAGACTATCCGCGCTGTATCCACCTTTCATTGTCTCCTCCATCTTCCATGTTTCTTCGACTATTGGGGGTAATCTCGGTCCATTCTGCTGCGCTTCAACCCAACTAGGGTCCTCTTGTGTCACTACCGCTTTCTGGGACCTCGATACTTGCTCATCACTTGGTTTTGTTATCAATTCTCGAGCCTCTGTGTCTCGTTGAGGTATGCCTTCCTTTACTACTCGATTATCTTTTGATGTCTCCTTCTGCTTCATCTTCCTGGTCGCGCTTCTCGTCTGCATTGCTTTCAATTCCAATATCCAGTCTGTTGGGAGGTCCTCGCCTTCCGGATCAAGTCGTGCATCCGCGTTCACATAAACGTGTTTCGGGTGAGTTTCTCCTTCGCGGTCTGACATATAATATCTTGATAGACAATCCGCCACTTTGTTTAGGTGACCTTGCACGTATACGACCTCGTGGTTGAATCGACTCAAGAATTCCATCCAGCGCGTTTGACGGTTGGACAATTGTTTCTGGCCTTTGAAGAATTCAATTGCTTTATGGTCCGTTACGATATTAATTCTTCGTCCCAGCAACTTATCTTCCCATTTTAGTAGTGCTTCAAGGATTGCTATCATCTCCATTTCGAAGACTCGGTACGCGTGCTGTGCCGATGTGAATTTCTTCGACATAAATCCCGCTGGGCGACAATTATGCCATTCTTTCCCTTGGCCATACATCGCCCCTATTCCGGCCATCGACGCATCGCAAATGACCCATATCGGTTCATCTCGTTTCGGGTCAATTGGTCGAAGAATGGGTGCTTTCAGGGTAAGTGCCTTGATCGTATCGAAACATTTCTGGTGAATCGGACGCCATTCGAATAGGTGTCCGTTTCTAACCATTCCGTGTAAAGGTCCAGTATATGCCGACAAATCTGGCATGAATGCCGCAATGTATTGGACAAGACCAAGGAATCTTTCGACGTCATTGTAACATCTCGGCGTCCTCCATTCCCTCACTCTCGACATCTTGTCCTCGTCGGCGTGTATTCCTTTCTCGTCAATTATATGTCCCAAACAATCCATCCTCGTCGAATACAAGTCACATTTCTCTTTCTTCAAGTACAATTGGGCTTCTCGAAGTTTCTCAAACACGATTCGTAAGTGCTCTTCGTGTTCTTGTATTGTATTAGAGAAAATGAATATGTCGTCCAGGTACACGTGTACGAAAATCCCGATGTGTTCTCGGAACAATTCCGTCATCATTCTTTGAAATGTCGAAGGTGCGTTGCAATCCCCTTGTTGCATTACTAACGATTCGAAAGTTCCATACACCGTTGCAAATGCCGTCTTCCACACGTCCTCCGGTTCCACTCGTACTTGTTCATACGCATCGGTCAAGTCTATCTTCGATCGTATCTTCGCTTTCGCTACATCCATTCTGATCTGGTCCTGGTCTGGGAACGGGGTAACGTCCTTTTCCGTGTTCTCGTTCCGCTTCCGACTGTCTACCACGGTTCGCAAACCTCCATTCTTCTTTGGGATACACAGCATTGGTGCTGCTTGTGTAACTATCGCTCTTTTCCACCATCCGGCATCCGTATATCTGCGTATCTTCTCCATCAAGTCTGGTTTCACTGCGTCCGCGCATCTTGGTAAGTGGTAATTATACTTTTTCTTCTCATCAATTAACGGGATTCGGTGATTGATTTCACGCAGGGGTGGTAACCCTGATGGAGTTCCTGACATGATATCTTTGCATTTGTCGAACCATCGTTGCCGCAATTCTGGTATCCGTTCGGGTGCGTAATCTATCATTTCTTCTATTCCTGCTATTTGCTCATTCATCTCTTTCAGTTTCATTTTGGTTTCCTCCCATACTCAGTCGTTTATTCCCATTGGGTCCGGTTGTCCAAATCGGTCCCTTCTCACCTCCGTCGATGAATGTCGTGTCGGCGAAAGTGTTTCTTCCAGTTTTGGCATCTCCGTGTCTTTGGTTGCCGTGCGTCCTCTTCGTACTGGTACCATTCTCCTCTTTGGTACGTCCTTGCGTTCTCTTTCCTTTTCCGTTGTTTCTTCTTTCTTTTCTTCCTTCTTTGTTTCTATTTTCTCTTCTTTCTTTGCTTCTTTCTTCCATTTATTGTCCTCGTCTTTGACTTCTTCCACTGATGCTTACATTTTCTTTTTCTCTTCTTTTAGTCACTTTGTCTCCTGCGGTTTGTTGTCTACTCGTGGTTTTGCGAAGTCCACTTTTCGTCGTGCTGGTTTCGCTATAGCCACGCTCTCCCCCGCTTTCAAAGACTGCATTACTCCTCCTCCTCGGATCCGGATCAAGTTCTCGTCGAAGTCCAAGCAAATTCCATATCGTGTCATCAATGGTACACCCACGATAATATCGTAGTGATCCACGTTTACGATATCAAGGTATATTTCCTCCATTTTCCCATGTACTGACACTGGTATATTAGCCCCGAAGTTGATCACCGATCGACTTCCGACTGTCCCCAGTTGGATTGGGACGGGTTTCTCTAGTTCGAAAGCGTCCACCTTGGCTACACGCGCAAACTCGTTGCTGATGGCATCGATCGAGCTTCCCGAGTCAAATAAAGCCAATGCCTTCGTTCCATTCACTTCGACATACGCAGTTAGACATTTGAATGCCCTCTTTGGTCGTGTTCCTGTTTTTGGTTCGATGGCCATACGATATTCTCGGTCGCGCTCCGGTCCCATCGCCCGCATCATTTCTTCGACGATCGTGTCATCAATCGCCCGTTGTCTCTCCTCTTCACGGTTGATTCGCGCCTCCCTTTCTGCATTCATCATGCGTCTTTCATCGTCTCCTGCTGTAGGCGGTTCACCTCGTCCTTCAAATTCGTCCTGTAGATCTCCCTGAAGTCCTGGGGACCCGTGCACTATTTCTCGCCACATCGAATTGTGCAATACGTCTCGGGCAAGTTCTGCAGGTACGTCTGGGGCATGGCTTCTCCATAGTATTCTAATTTCTTCGCCCATTTCCCAGATTCTCGACTCCAGTCCTCGATTTTCCATTTCGACTTCCCTGATTCGTTGCCTCAACCGTAAGTTCGCCTGTTCCTCTTGCTCCAGTAGGTTATTGACGCGTGAATACTCTGTTCTCCAGAACTGTCCAACCGATCCTTGTTGTACTCGTGTGATTTCTGTGCTCCCACTGGCATCCGATTGGTCTTCTTCGATCTCTTCCAATTCTGGCAATTCATCCTCTTGTGTATCGTCGTCGGGTGCTCCGACTTCCATTCCGGTTACTACTGGCTCGACTATGGCTTCCTGGGGTTCCGTATCCTCCTGATTCGATGGTCCCGCCTCGCTTTCATCCTCGCTTTCGCCTCGCCAGCTTGCGATTGTTATCGCTCTGAAATACTCGGGTTCTTCATCGCTCGATCCATAACCTTCATAGTCTTCCTCGGCGTAATACATTGACTCATCTGAGTCATATTGGGACCCGCCATATGAACTTTCCGATTCCCCATACGATCCTTCTGTTCCTCGATAATCTGAAGCTGCGTCTTCCTTGTCTGATTTCTCTGATGCTGACTTTTCTTTGTCTCCCTCAGCGTCATCAGTTCTTTCTCCTTTTCCTTCCTCGGTTTCTTCAGGCAATTCCTCGAATCTTCGGATTGCAGGCTTGACACGTAGTGGGCACTCCTCGTCGTTGGCATAGTGACCATAGGATCCGCACTTGTAGCATTGTATCTTCGACTTATCGGAGTCCCTAGGTCTGTCCTTTCCTCTCTCACGACGATCTCTGTTATTCTGATGGGTTCCCTGGGTAGCCCTTGACGATGATGGGTTATTCCTGTCATCTCGTCTTCTCGGTTCTTCTCGTGTCCTGACATGAGAAGCCCAGAATTTTTGGTCTCCCTCAGGTCGATTCGTCGATCTATGCCTTTCTCGTTCTCGGGATCGGTGATACCTTGGTGCATATCGTCCCCTTTCACCTCGTGAGCGATAGCGTCTGTTCCGGTCTTCGAACCGTGAGCGATGTTCTCTGTTCCGATCTTCCGTTGGTGGACGATAGTCCCTGTTTCGTTCTTCTACTCGTGTCTTCTCCGTCCTCTCCTTATTCTCCCTTTGTCGTTTGTCAGAATGTATCGCTTCTTCAATGTTCATTGCGTGGTAGTATATTTCCATCAGTGTGTTCCGCTCCTCCGAAATATTGCGTGATACTCTGAGGGCTTTCCGGAACTCTTCTGGTAATGCCTTCACAAATACTATGCTTTGGTCATATTCCGACAGCACTTCCACCATTCGACTCGTGTGTTTCATCATTTCAGTATACAATTGAGATACTCCTTTCCTCGCGTTGTATTGTACGCTCCTGAATTTCTCTCCGGCCACCTTCCCAGACGTCTTGTGTACGAAATGATCAAATATTCCGCATACTATATCCACGAATGTCCATTCTCTTCGCGCATGATACGGGGATTCAATTTCGGCACGGTACCAAACCAGTGCTTTCTTGGATAGCAGTTGACTCAGTGTTAGAATCCTCATTTTTTCCTTCTTTTGGTCCACCCAATTGCGAAATTGCCATCCATCTGGTGATATCTAGTACCCAATCATCGAACACGTCCAAATCATTCGCTCCATCGTATTTCTCTGGTTCCTTCATTTTCACGTTTTGATTATGGTCCTCCATTGGTTCTCCCAACCTCTCGTTGATCGTCGCAATTATCCACTTCAAGCTATTATCTATGATGCGTCCTCGTGAATCGCGCGCATACAACCGATTATTCATCGGTTTCTCATTGTATGTCTGAAATTTCTCGCTGTGTCTCATTTGATTGCGGTTCGGAAACGGTGTCATCGACCTCGCCCTTCTTGGTTCCGATCCCTGTCTATTATTCCTGTCGCTTCCACCACTTTCACTTCCACTGGGTGGATCATCGCCTCCGGGTCCGTCTGGTGGTCCTGGTGGCCCTGGTGGTCCTGGTGGTCCCGTGTTTGATGAATTTCCTCGGTTCCCTCCTGGGCCATTCTTCGTATGTCCATCAATTCTTTCTTTATTACTTGATGAGTCTCCTCGTTCCAAGTGTGGGGGTCTGTCCCGTTGTGGTGGTTCTGATCTCGACGTGCTACGTCGTTCATAACCTCCGTGACGGTTCTCCGTCCGTCGCCATCCCATATCTTGGTCAAATGTGTTGTTGTTCACATTCCTCGAATCTCCAACTTCCTCAGGTGCGTGCGTAAATCGAGTCCCTTTCTTTGATCGGTACTGACTTATGCTCTCGGATTCTCTTCGTAGTTCTCGATTGTCTTCACTCATTCCCAGTCTGTCTACTGCCGCCATTCGTTTCCTGTAGTCTTCATTCGTTTCTCCTTCTCGTTGTTTTTCCTTTAATAGACTCACGGCAGCGTCAACCACCGGTTCAATTGGTATCATCGCCGCTCCTGTGCTCCGTTCCTCAGTTACGGGGGTGATTGCCTGCGTCCATGTACTAGGGCTCGATGTAGCCGCCTTGTACTCCACTGGATCCAATCCGTCGTCTATCCTCTGCGTGTTCTCTGTTATGTTGCTCATCATTTCGTCCAATGCATTATTAGTTTCTTTACTAAATCGATTTAATCTCTCCCTGAGGTTATTGAATGCCGCTTCCATTTGTTGTCTATACATCCTGTGAGACGGTATGTTCCGAGACATCCTTTGGCCTCCTACTTCCTGTGACGGTCCTCCTTCGTTATCCTCTTTCTTTATCTGGTCCCCGCTTCCGCCACGTGTCACTGTTGGTGGTGCGGTCCATTGTGCGGTGATCAGTCGAGGCGTCGCTGATGGTAAGGGTGCCATTACCGGGGGTGTTGAACCTCCTGGTGTTACCGGTGAGTCTTCCCGTATCACCTTTGGAGTTGAAAGGGATAACGGTGGAAGTCTCGGTGGTGTGCGTCCTGCATTCCGGTCCTCGTCGCGTTCATTGAGGGAATCGTCGTCCGATAAACCTCGAAGCGGTGGGTGAGGTGGTTGAGTGTTCTTGGTTTTGGTTTTGGTTTGTTTTCTAGTCTGAGTCGCCATCTCGTTTTCACGAAATGTCAAAAAGTGTAAGATGTGTGTGTTGTAGAGTAGAATAGTTCTTTGAATCACGAATCACCAAGGACGTTTGACTCGGTATATTCGAGATACGACGTAGTGATAGTGTGATAAAAGAATATTCTATCGTACCATACGTGGCGCTGGCTCCTTTCGGTAGCCTTTGCTTACTAAGGTACGACTCCTCTGGTAATTAAACGCTCATCTATCGTATCTAATCCATCGATCCTTACATCTACCCTTCCAGATGTCCGATTGTTTCCGTAGCCTCCAAATCCCTACTGAAGTAACCACTCTTCCTCTACGAACCTGATCGGCCACATTCGAATGACAAATCATCGATCGTAGCTCTTGCAGCTTACCGGCACGACATTACCAACCCATACTCTGGACAGGCATGTTATTCGGAACTGACACGACATCTTCATTTAATCACTTCAAGATGTAAACATTTGATCAAGCTCATGTTGTTACATTGAGGTCCTATGTCATTCTGTAGGTGATTCATTATTCATCTCGCCTCTTGAAATTGATTCTTCCATCAAAGATCTGCGCTATCTATGTCTTGAACCATACGGTATTCGTCCGTCGATGCCAATAATTACCCTTCCTTCTGGTATCAATCCTCTCGACCGGAATTTGCCTCACAACCAATGTTCTCAGCACCCTTCGCCAACGTCAACTGTCTCTCCCGACCTGTTTCGGATACAACCCCATCTTAACTATTGAATTAAACTCTGTTTCATTCTCGCCTACTCTCGCTCAGACAAACGAGTACTCAGAACAGATATTTCACGCCACCTCGCAACTGTCCCTACTTTCAGGCTTCACTTGCTTTTTGAAACAAACTATGTTGGAACCAAGGATAGCAAGACGGAAAATCAAGGGAAGTGATGAGACGTAGACGGGACTTGTCCCTCGGCGAGATCAAAGAAGGGGCTTGTGGGAGGCGAGGATGAGTACGTGGCGATTTCGGAAGGTGCATTACTTCAGGCAAAGCGAGAATGAGGTGCTCCGTTTGCTCGATTGGGTGCAGACATGCGCAAGTATGTGCATGTCGCAGTGGATGTGACAGCATTTGAACTTGGTATCGAATGGAACCACAATGCGACGGAGACATCGGACTATTGTATGTTCCGATACCGTGTGAGGGTAGTTGTCTCAGGGTGCTTTGATGAATGAAACGCGACTCCTGCTGAATACTTCATTCCGATTCCTGGCTTCAGAATCGGGCTCCATTAACTACGAGGAATTTTGCTCCACCCAAGCACGCTAAACCTTTCCGGGTTTCGGAAATGAAATTTCGATGTCCGTGATAATCTGATAGGTCTAGCGAGTCGGTCTTGAGGATTCTTCAGTCTCCGCACGAAAATTTGTGGCTGACTTGGGCTAGAAACGGTAAGTCCGTTATGACCGTCCATGCGAAAGTGGAGTAACTGACGTCATTTTTCTTGTAAACACGATTTGAAGGGGTCCGGCATTGTTCGGCATACTTCGTTCTTTCCGCGGGCACGCCGCACGCCAGGGTGATCCCCCAGCAGAGATAGAAGTCCTGTGCCACTCTTTTAAGGGAAAATACCTAATCAGAGATATAAAAAAAATGAAAGTTACAAATATAGACAGAATAAACCAAAAAATTCATCATAATAATCTAGAAACTCAAAATTTAATGATAAAATCAAAATAACACTTTAAAGCTACTCTTAAAGAGAATGTATATATCATAAAATGTGTTTTTTTTGAATTCTCAGTTCTTTGATACTATATATATGTGATTAAAAATAGCTTTGTTGATACTAATCCATATATTTAATATAGTGATCATTTTTAAANNNAATCTANANGTTTTNGAGTATTACAAGAATATATTAGNAGTCAAAACTAATNAAATACAAAAAAAGAGCTTGTCTTNAGNATTAAATGATAANTAATANATAGTAAATATGAAAGAACATGATAGAAATTCANNGGAGAATGACAAGAGATGATAGAAAATAACAGAAAAAATNACAGGAAAATAGCAAATTTGATTTATATTATATTCTATATNATAGTACTTTAGATTTACTACTAATAAATATATAATATTGATAAGAAAATTTTTAATCAAGTCTNTNGACTGTTAAGATACTGCAGTCTTCTATATATATTNAATAGTAGTTCTAAGAAGTATTTAGAATTAGTATAATTAGACTTAGATTTAGATAGAAAAATCCTTTAAGCCCATACTATCATATGAGATATCAGGNNTATTTTNNTAACNATAAAAATGNGTATAAAATCTAAATCAAGTNNNATTTTATAATAT
The DNA here is from genome assembly GCA_027627245.1 of Meripilus lineatus. Classification (NCBI taxonomy): domain Eukaryota; kingdom Fungi; phylum Basidiomycota; class Agaricomycetes; order Polyporales; family Meripilaceae; genus Meripilus; species Meripilus lineatus. Next base: position 112,389 of record JANAWD010000028.1, on the reverse strand, counting down.
ATTGTCTAATACAAGATTNAAGAGTAAAAATTACATTCATATAGTAATATATATCTTTTATANNNTATAAATCTATTCTGATTTTATTTNTTATTATCTTTTTGTANATAATAAAAGCTAATAAAAATACCNCTTATATAATGAATAATTAATGTTTTGTAGTTTCAAAAATAGATTTTAAACTCTATATCANAAAGATTACCAATTGTTCTAACTTTTCTAAGGCCTAATTGATANACTAAATCTTNCTNTNNTATANAGAATNAAATNTNATCTGNAANTTCTGATCTTTAAAAGCTAGTTATAATTATNAATNATATTAACTNTTTCTTNAATACTCAATTATTAAAATATACTAACTANAGGGATNTATTTCNCTCATTTAGAAANCAAGTAATATTTCTGACNTAGTAGGTTATATATATTAGTNATATCTTTTGCTAGAAGAATCTNNAAGGNATTCNTNGATTTAGTCTTCTAAAGATAGAAAAATATATNNGTAGCTTTCAAAAGGAAACTATGATATNCATNATATATTNCTTGTAGATTCTATTAGNANTTATGTATTTNCTTCTTCATNAAAGAAAACTAATTTTAAGTAGGATTTAACAATTGAATTCCTCAAAATATATTTAAATAAAGTATATATATTATGTTAAAATATACTAAAGAATATATAATNAACTTGCAGGANATAGTTTAATAAATTTTNTAGATGCAGATTCAANTATNGAAAAGTGACTTATTAGAACTCCAATGATTTATTTAATATAATAATAGACTAAATAAAATGAAAAATTAAATTTATAAAGATAGAGGTATAATGACTGAATATAGGATGCTGTAAATATATAGAGAGAAAGATAACATACTTGATGAATTTACTTCAAATTTAATTTAACCAATTCTCAGAGAACTAAAATAAGTTCTAAGTCCACTATTATCAAAGTATATATTTTTTAAATCAGAGACAAGGATAATAATACAATTCTGAGAAACTTTTTAGATATATAAGAAATATTATTGATAGTGATGCATATTTGAATATATTTAAAGAAACAAAGACTAATCTATTCAGACTCTCTTAACAATTAAAATCAATTATATGTATATATATTGATAGCATGAACTGATATGAATTTAAGTAATATAGAATGTTAAAAAACTATTCAACTAAATATTAACAGAAAAATCAAAATAGAAGATACTAGGAAGTAAGATTAATCTATATATCTTTCAAGAAAGAAAGTTATTTTTAAATACTTGCTATTGTATCAGAAGAGAAAACAAAGAACTCACTTAAAATTTTTTTATTAAAATATACATTTTATAAGAACATCATGATATCTAATAAAAACAGCCATATATCTGATTTTAAACAATATTCTCTTTTATTAGTTCATTGAAATTATTNATTCAGAAATGACCTCTATCTAATCTTAATTTAAATATAGAGATTTTATAATCTATNATTTTCCAGAAGAATACTTTAATATACAGCAAATTNAANGCCTATATTNAATAATGTNTAGGCAAAATATAATCAAGNCTTATATAATNAGATTATCTGTAAAGAATTATATGCTTTCATTATATCTANCAGGAGAATATAANCCTNNNAATAAGCNATNAATTAATTTNCTGTATNANAATAATAAGTNAATANAATAAGAGTGATTTCTGAGAGAACATAAGTTAATATATAAAAGATGACAGGTTTTCTTATAAGGATATAATAGGATTCTTATTAAAAACTATATATACATTACAACTGTAAAAATATAGAATCCAGATCAGAACCAAGCTAAAGAATCCACAGAATATATAAATTCTATGATACTTCATATACCAGAAAGCATGTAAAAGAAGACAAGAGATTTTTCTTAGAGAATCATACTACAGAGATATTTAAATATATTGAAGGATTTTTGAGTGAAAAGCAGGATATATAATTTTAGAGATATAAATCTGGTTATTTGAGATATTGGATGCAATAGAGTTTGAGGCAAATTGACTCACATATATATTGCTTGGTAAGATTAGACTTATAGTATCAATAAAACTGTATGAGTATATTTTAAATAAAGATCTGATTATTTGATGAAAAGAAAAATACTGAGAGAGGATAAGGATAGAGTAGCTAATAAGAATACTGAAGCCAAACCAGTGTGATGTATTCTCTCAAATAACTTTATAGTAAATTTGTCAGCAAGGCTATATATTATTTAGATATTTGTTTAGGACTGATATAGCTCAGCATAATGAAAAATACTGAGGTACTTATACAGATTAATCTAAAAGTAAAGATATACCAAAACATATCTGTTTAATACATTTTAAGATTCTAAATAATGCCTGTGATATCTTTGTATAGTATCTTGAGGATCCAAGAAGATTTATATATCCCAAAAATATAGAAGATATATATGTTTGAATTTTACATTTAGATATTTGTTTAAAGCTGACTGAGCAAAATAAAAAATTCTAAGATACTGATACAGATGTCACCAGGTACCACATTGACTCAAGAGTGAAGACATACTCATAAGTAATGCCTATGATATATTCGTGTAGTGTCTTGAGGGTTCAAGAAGATTTATATATCCCAAAAAATATAAAAGATAGATCGCAATATATTAGATTATGCTATTTCTCACCAGGAATCGGTTTGGCGTGCGTCGCGCAGCGCCGGTCTTCAAGTGTAAGTTAGATCCCGTCTGCGAAGTGTCTGAATTGCGCTTCATATTCCGCATGGTCCAACGATTTCTTGTTGTTCCGATATTTTTGTCGAGGATGCCGACGAAGGAATGTCTTAGATGGTCACACGATGCACAATCGTATACGCATTGTCAAGAACAAGGGTATCCTGAATGACAAAAATTACCACCTCTTTAAGGGGCTATAAGGTAATGAAAGAGGAGATCTCATATCCAGGTCCAGTATGAACCCGCGACCTGGAGGCTGACATAGAAGATTTCTAGCCTGTATGCATCGGAATCTGGATTTCTATGTGGTTTGCATGTATCATAGCACGCGTCTGTCAATTACTGTGCCATCTCCACGAGCCTAGCACTGACAGGTAATGAGGCGACTCACGCTCTCAAATATCAAGGAACCCCTTGTGAGGCAATGTTGGACAGCCTCCCCGAGGACAGGGATGCATAGGATGTGATAAGTATGCGTGGAAGCAGCAGCAACAGCGCTATTGTTGATGTGGACTTAGGGTGTGCTGTGTGCACTGGTGTGCTCACCCGCCTTGCCTCAATCCTTTGTTCAGACGTTCATGTCTACTTAGATTCCCAGGACGTATTCCGGATACCAAGAGTCCTTGTATTCATCCCTGATCTGAATTCTCATCCGAACATAGAAGCGGCTCCTCCGAGTCGGACGGGGCGGTATCTGTCAGTAGATCCGTACATGAACTTGCTTCATTTGATACCACATCACGGCGAGAGCCGTCTGTTCCTCCTACTCGGAACCATATTGGCATTCAATCACGATAGCCTACCCAAGGAAGTAAGGAAGTGTCGCTATATGAAGGTGAGAAGTGGTACCAAAGGTGAGTCTGACACTGAAGGCATCCTGTGCTACGTACGCAGTTGACACTCACGGAGTATTGTGTCACATCAAATTATCAGCCCCTTTGCGCGAATGTGGATAAAGGGAGAAAATAAGAAAACCCCTATCCTTTCCTCCTTAGAATAACTTCAGATGTCCCGATTATAGAGCTATTTGGGCCAAACAAGACCCCGAGAACGTTCAATCACGGATTCCATCTGTCTATACGCTATGCTTTCTGGATACACGCTAAGGTGTACGCAGGGCTATCATGATACATTTAGTCCATTGTACAAATTTATTGGTGCTTCGACTTCCGATTATCATCCCCAAAATACTGTAATGGGTCTGGTGGGCTTCTGAGAGCTCGGCGTGAGCCGCCTCACTGGCACTTTTCACATATACTCACCGCTCCTTACTCAGGTCGCTCTCCTGACCCTCGACTCTTGCTCTACCTTCGATACACAGTGTTTCAACAACTCCGAGGAAATTCTCTCAGCAAAGAACTCTCAACGTCGCCCCTTGACAGTATTCCACTCTCAACGTACACCCACACTTGACCGATTGAACTGTGGTAGCCTCGAGAGAGCATGAAATTCATACCAGGGTGCGTACCATCATTCGACTTTGGCCACACTAGCATCCAAGTTGTGTGCACCACACGTTTGCTCATATGTATTATCACACAGGTTTCCCGGTGCACGGATTCCAATCGAGCTACAACAAATGGTCATCTCAGAGATCGCCTTCCTTGGTTCCACTTGATATGTCATATTCATCTGCAGCATCTCAACTTTGAATCTCTAGATGATCTTAGGAGAATTCTTACTGCTTTTTCTGTTCTTAACTCTGCGGAGTTCCAGAGAGTTTTGTGGAAAAAAGGAGGTACTATTTTTAAACCTCTCTTCAATGCAACCTCAAGACAGCTATCCCAGTTCTCTCTAACTAACTGTACCTCAGATTTTATTGCTGCTTTCTTTTGGGCAATGCCACCTCTGTCAAAATACAGATCTCTGGAAAGAAATTGCTATCCAGTAATATGTCAAGAGGATGTAGCCCCTCTAACTGAACTTGTCAAGTACATATTTACTTATACCAGTATAGAATTATTCAAGGCAAAACCTCCTTATAAGAAATATTGGAATTGGAAAAGAACAGAAAAAAAGAGAGAATGTAAGTTCTCTGTTTTTTTGTTTTTCTTTCTTTCCTATATTTAACTTGAAATATTCTACTTTAGGGTACCTTGAATGTTTGGTATATCAAGCATGTATCAACATAAATCCTTCATGTGTTCAGATATATCTTAATAGTGATAAACATACTATTACATCAATTAAGATCTGTCAAGAGTCTCAAAGCCTTACAGATAAACTAATTGAATATCTCAACAATTTTCATAATCTCAATCATGTACACTTTAATGGAAAACATATAATAGATTTAAGGCAACTTACCTCAACTATTATCAACTTTGATATGCAAATTTCTAATAATGAAATATCACATTTTACATCAAAAAATCAGAAGATATGATACAGAATATAACAGATTACTATTATCAAAAGCAAAGCACTATAGGTGATTAGTTTAAACTGTATTAGTAAATATACTGTCTAAAGTATTTTTAGTCATTTCTAGAACTTTACTTTTATCATTTTTGAATCAAATCAGTATAGAGCTATTTAACAGAGACTTTAAGTATAAGTATATACAGCTACAAAGAGATATTATTGAAAATCAGACTGAGCTTGCTTTGATATATCCTAAAAAATACAAGTCTATATTATTAAAAGCACTACATAATTTAGCAATCTTCTTTCTGTTAGAGTATAGAGATATCATATATATAAATCAGGGAAGACAATTAGTACAAGAATTTTTAATACAAGGAATAGTTAAATACTCCTTTATGCTTCTAGATTTTTTTCATCCTCGTCTATGGTATTCTTTCTATATGTCTTCTACTGATATATCAGAATTTTGGGATAATGAACAGCAATTTTGTATAAGACTCTTTTATAAATTTCCTGATAACTATGACTTTAATCTTGGTATTATTTTTGATAAGTTAGTTCTTCTCTATTCAAAGCAAGATAGTACAAAAGATAATAATCTTGAATTCTTGACTCTCCACTATAATTATCTTGCATTAAAAGTATGGAGAGGTCTTGTGAAGCAAGTTGCTTTGAGCTATAAGTATAATCTTTTTATATCTCTTCAAATGCATTTCACTATTATACACAATCTAACTTGTAGCCAAGTAATTCAATATAAGATTTTTCCTGAATACCTATTGGAAAATGCTTTAGAAGTTATCATTCTCTGGCAGAACTTCATTCAACAAGATGCTACATACTGTAATCTACATTCTAAGCTGGTAAAATCTCTCAATAGAATTATTTCAAATTGGAATTTTCTATACTATAGACAATCAAATTTGGCCTTTAGATTCTTGAATGAACCAGTCAAATTATACCAAACTTTAATTAAACAAGGTTTAGAGCAATACAAGTTGTTTCTTATACAAGCTCTTTATATTACTGCAAATTATAAGTTAATTGATTTTCATTATACAGCAGCTTTAAGTTTTAAATTCTATCCAGTTCATCAAAATTTATATAGCTATATTAATCAAGAAGATATACAGTATATTAATGGCCACTTAAAGTCATGTATTAATGTTTTTTTTATAAATTTTCCAAGATCTTTATTTAATCAAGGTCAATATTATATAAATACAAAATTCATAAGTCAGATACATACAATTATAGTAAAATGGAGAGATCTTACCACTAATAATTCTATTAAGAATATTACTAATCTTGCAAATTTATTTGGAAGTATAATAGAGAAGTTATATAGCTATAAAGAGATGTCAATATCTGAATTTCAAGCAATAGAACAATGGCACAAACTTTTTGAACAAAATGAAACTAGTTATAACTTTAAACTAATTCTTGATACAGTTACAGAATATCTTTCTAAGAATTCACAATACATGCTACACTTCAGAAATAGCCTTGAGTATACAGATAAAGCAGAAAAGCTATGGCAATGTCTTATTAATATAGTTATTACAAAGCATAGTTTTCAATATATAGATAATCTCTGGATAGTATTGCAAAATATCCCTCTTACTTCTTATGATACAATTACTACACTTCCATCTTATGCAGCTCAGTTGTGGCAGTATCTTTATCTTGTTACTATTAGCAATCTCTTAGAAGGCTTCCAAAATATTCTCTAGGCTCTCCTTGACTCTGATCAACTTACAGAATCCTGCAGATATACATGGGAAGTAATAAAGCAATGGATATATCTTGTTGAACTTCTAGAAGAATATATAAAGCCAAGTCTTAATATAGAGTCCAATAGTATATCTTCTCTTCATACTAGGCCTGAGGCAACCAACAATCACTCTTGGGAGGATAGCAATAATAAGGCCATCAAATACAGGTATGAGGTAATGAAATTGTATCAACATGCTAGAAAAGAATTAAGTAATAAGGAGAATAATGAGCTAGCAGATAGCCTCTGCTGTGTAGCTCAGGAACTGAATAACACTGGGTGTTATGCACAGGCCCTTGAGGCTGGATGCGAAGCTGTAGAATTGTACCGATATGCTGTTAATAGAGGTACTTCTCTGATTCAGGCTGCATTAGCAAATGCTCTCTGCCTTGTGGGAGCCAGTCTTGCAGGTCTTGAATGTTACACAGATGCTATCAAGCCTAGATGGGAAGCAGTAATCATATATCAGAAAGTCCAACTTGGATCTGACCATCTCAAACAATCTGATTTCATTAGAAGGGCACTCAATGATATCCCATGGGGCCTTACCAAGCTTGGTTGTGATGCAGAGATTACTCAATATGCACATGAAGCAATAAGGCCATTACAAACTCTTCCTACCTCCTGCTTGTTAGATCATGGTATTGTATTCTATGAGTTCCTTGCTTCGATCACATCTGGACTTGATGAGGTTGGACATACATCATTGGCCCTTGGGTACAGACAGCAAGAAATTCATCTATTGAAATTTCTAATTAAACAGAAGGAATATGCATGCCAGTCTTTCCTGTTACAAGGTGCAACAGACCCACTTGCAAACTCTCTTTATCTTATGGGTGTCAACCTTGTGTCCTTAGGACGACTCTCAGATGCTGTGCTGTACAGGTACGCGGAAATGGAGCGATGGAGGGTGCTCCTCCAGACTCATTATGAACAGAGGGACAGCATGGACAAGTCACTTTGGGGACGCCTCACTGGCAGGCTGAAATGTGCCCTTGCAACCTCGCTTAGTGGCATCAGCGATGCCCTCAACAAGGTCGGCGAACATGAAAAGGCTCTCTCATTTCTATACAAAGAAGCGAGAATACGGCAAATACTAGTTGACCGGAGATGGACAGGGTCAGACTTCCATCGTCGCTGTCTCCAAGTTCCCCTTGCCCGTGCTCTCCGTGCCATTGGAACAACACTCATCAAGCTGTGCCATTATGAAAAGGCTCTTGAGTACCTGCATCAAGAAATTGACATCTGGCAGGAGCCTTTTCATCCGATCTGGAATTCAGGCCACCCCAAAGCCTTGCTTGCGGCATCCCTGGATGAGACAAGTCTTGTGCTTTCTGACTTCGGGTGCTCCCAGGGTGCGCACACGTACTTCCGCAGAAAAGCGCAAATTCGGCAAGGACTTTTCGAACGATATCCAATTCTGCTGAGTCCCTTGTATCACCAGTCCCTAGATTCAATGTCTTGGAATCTCATCGGCCAGAATCAACATGAAGAGGCGTTACTAGTCATTCAAGAATGGACGCAACTCCTTCATTCTGACGGACATACTGATCAAGTGGCATCAGAGGAAACGTGGTGTGACCTTCTTCACACTCGCTCTGTGGCTTTGGTCGGCGTTGGGAAATTTGAGGCTGCTTGCACTGCGAGCGAGGAGTGTGTCACGAGGCGCAGAGGTCTGCTCGCCACCGCGCACCAACATGAAGACTACCGCTTCGACTTGGCAACTGCTCTTCATAATCTCGCACACCCTCTCTCCGAGCTCGATCGAGATAAGGAAGCACTGGAAGCAATTGAAGAAGCGCTCTCCATCCATCGTAATCTTGTCTCCGAGGACCCTTTAAATTACGAGGACAGCCTCAGAGAAACACTGTACGAATATGCGCTGGTTTTGGCCAAAGCTGATAGATCCGAGGAAGCGGTGATGATGCTGATGGCAGGTGCCGAAGAGCTTGGCTCTCTCGAAACAGAATCGAGGTAAGAATACGACGTATATCCCGTACAAAGTGAAATACTAACCATTTTCGCATCGTAGTCCATCTGAATCCGACACGGATTGAAGAGTATCCCAATCGTACAGCAGGTTTCTCCAACTGCTGCTCCTGTTTCCCGATTTGACGACTTGAACAAGGTTATGTTTCGTGTGTCTGTGTATGTATTTATTTTTTGTGTACGAGTATTGACTGTATGGATCGGTGTGATGTCTGGCTTGCTTTTCGGTTTCGTTATCTATCGCGTTTGTTTCGAGCTTATGTGTTGTGTTACCCCGTTATCCCCGTTATTGTAATTGTACGGTCTTCGGTTTGTCCTATTTAACCATATGAATCCATATACCTTCGAGGTTATTCTTTCAAAGACAAGATCGCGACGTCATTAGAAGCTCGGAGTGAGGCACAATACTGGTGCATACCCCAACAAGGAACGAATGCAAGCTACGATCGAAATCTGGGAAGGAAATGAGTGACCATTGGTTTCATACAGTCCCAGAGGTAAGCGATCCAACCTCTCATGATGTCCAACAAGGAGGCTCCCTCCATCTTCGAACAACCGCTGGAAAGCTTTGAACCGGTACCGATCAGCTCAATTCAAAATGGTGAGTCGTCTTCATGTATCGGTCACGAATAAATATAGCAGTCGGAGCGACTACGTGGGAAGGAAACGAAACCTATATTAACCCATAATCGACTCGACAGGACACCGATAATTTAACGACTGAGGCATCACCGTCATTAAGAATATATCCAGAAGAAAGGCGAAACAAAACACAGGAATGCACGAACATGTACAGTCTCTATAACCCAACAATATCAATCTGATCTCCGTCCTCCAAATCAGCCCCACCGATCTCGACATTCGGGCCCAAGGTATCGCCATCGACCTGTACGGCAGGCACACGATCCTTCTCGCCCCTCCCACCTTTCTTCATTGGGGGATCTCCAGGATAATCTTGCGTCAAGCCCATGGCTTTCAGATATGCTTTGACGATGGCACCGCATTTAGTCGTAGGTCGTACGGTAAGTGAGACGTCATCCTTCGTTGCGGTAGACCGAACAATAAGTTTAAATTTCTGTCCGTCGTCCCCAATTTCGCTGAATTGACTTGGCTGAGATTCCGCGATAGTAGATAGGGGGGTCTGCAAGAAGGCCGCACTCGACCCTGCTTCCATCGTAGACGGTGACAAGTGTCGTTGACTTCGGATATAATCATAAGTCGATACCTTGGAGGCCTCTGCAGAAATGGTTTGCTCCAGCGTGGTAAACCGAAAATTTGTGCACTTACCGAGATCTGCTTCTGCCCAGATGTCAAGTCCATGGGGAGACGCGAAGGGGAACACGCGTTTTCCGTCCAACGTGATGATCAATTCGTCGCACAGTATTGACGCCTGTTCGGCGACTTCCTCATACAATTGCTTGAACGCGTCATGCTATAGAAACGGGTCAGGAAATGCTTTAGAGTCAAGGGATAAAGACCCACCCTCTTGACTCTGAAAGTCCATGCTTGAGGTAATGCAGCATCGTCCAATGGATGTGGTACCCATTTGATCTTCAAGATGACATTCTCGGGTCCACCTTCCTGCAATGGCGTGCCGCCTCTGGATTCAGGACCCATTGACTGCTGTCGTCGACGTTCTGACTGCACTTCACGTGCAATCTTCGCTAGTTCTGGATCCAAGGTAATTGAGTCGACAGATTCGTCAGCCGATAGAGCAGGGGAGGGTGTCCGAGGCTTGGGATTAATATACTTCCTGAGGTAGAGATGAGCTAACATCAGACTGCAAGGGTGGTAACAAAGCGTACTTCACTCGCGCTCTCATAAGTGCGGCGCATTCAGCGGAGACTGGAGGCGGGGGCGTGATGGACCTCGACCGACTTCTACCTCTCTTCGCATCCCTATCTGCACCACGCTGAGGCCGTTTGGTGGACGATTTTGAGTTCTCGATATTTTGTAATATCGGGTCTTCCTCCTCGTCGGATGATATTCTGCTCCGCCGGAGACAAGCGCTATTAGGCCTGGTGCTGTATTAGGGTACTCGTCATACTCACAAAATTTCGCTCGAAAGCTTTCTGGCCCAGTCAAAACCGATGGTGTTCTTATTCTTGGGAGCGGACCCCTTCTTGCGTTTGGCAGCAGGCGGAGAGCTGTCCGAGTCCTCTCCATTCTCTGAACCGCTTTCTCGCGAATGTTTCGCTTGTTCTAAATCCTTGGCTATACAAAAGGCCTGTCAAAGGGGATCCTGAGGGACCCTGTAACAACCCTGACGCACCTCTTTCTAATGCTTCTAACTTGCGCCATCGGGCTCTTCCCGCATTTCGGGTAAAAAGGTTGTCTTCATAATCGTCGGTACTTGTGTTCTGTGGGGGTCTGGAGGATGTGGGAGAGGATGTGGGAGGTGAAGAGGGGGGCGGGGTTTGATGGACCTTTGGCGGTCGTGGTCGTGGTTTAGGACGAGGTTTGGGTCGCGTCGACATCGCCGTAACAAATGAACAAACGATCCGTGGGAAAAACGCATTCGCGTCGAATGTCATTCCACGTGATATTTCCTCTTTGGGACGGACCACTTGAACACGCTCAGAGCTACCACCATCGTGCGCAACTACTAGGTCAATAATGGCAGAACCAGCCGTAACATTCAAGAAGAACAGATCAAAACGTTCCCAACGTACCCGAGAAGCGGTTGTTGATGCAGAGATACCAGCAGAGGCGGCAGAGGAGACACGGGAAGACTCACCCAGCGTTCTTGCCACCAAACTCAAGAACAAGCTCAAGACTCGCAATAAGCCAAAGACAACTCTGAGCTTTGGAGGAGATGAAGAGGTAAGTATTTCCTGGGCCCTGTACTGGTAGCCTCTAGCGGACTCCTCATCGAACTGGTAATAGGAAGGCAGCGGTGACGTTTTCAAGATTAAAAAGTCCAACCTCAGTCGAAAGATTGCCCTGAGTAAGCCATCCCTATCCTCCAGGTATGCCTATTGACCCATTCGTTCTATCCGCCGTCCTTGACTCCATTTCTGATCCAGCAGCAATGTCGTACCTTCAAGATACGAACCCACACTCGCTTCGCAAACAAATCAGGCACCAACATACAGCGCTGCGTATCTATCTGAGTTGAAGGCTGCAACACCGTCTTCACGACCAAAAATTGCTGAAGATCAGGCATTCCTTCAAGATGATGACATCGAAATGTCTCAGCCCTCTTCAATCCCTGAAGTCGTCGACCTGACCGGTGAGATGGAAGCATCTACTCTGTTACTTCGTGTTCTTACACTGTCTTATTGTGGCATGTAGGTGATGTCAATGAAGCCTCGATCCCTTCGGATGCGTCGATACAAGCAGCAAAACAGAAACGCGAAAGACTGAAAGCTGGGCAAAATGGGGGAGATGACTTCATCTCTTTGTCGTTGACCAAAAGGGAGGACTACTCGCAGGGACCCCACCCAGACAGCAGATTAGTTCGTGAGGAGGACGAATTGGGTGACGGTGCCGACGGTATGTAACCCAACCCAGTCACCCTCGAATCTGCCCTAATAGCGGAATCCTTAGAGTATGCCGAGTTTACCAGCGCTCAGGATAGGATAGCTTTAGGAAGGAAATCAAGGAAGGCAGAAGCTGCTAAACGTCGCGAGCAGATGAACGAAATGATCATTGACGCGTAAGCATATTCTCTTTTGAAATGCGAAACATGTTTGTTCACAAGGAGTGTAGAGAAGAGCACGACGAGGAAACAATGGAGTGGGAACAGGAACAACTCCGCAGAGGCGGACACAACGTCGAGATCGTATCTGAGAAACCCCAGAAGGCGACTTACAAGGCGGCACCCAGTACGTCCTCTCTAATGTTTGTGGACACCTTACTGATATGCCATCAAAGTCCCAACTTCGACCCCAATCCCTACTCTTTCTGCCGCAATATCGAGATTATCGCAATCGTTGACTACGTTGACAACCTCGCACTCTCAAAATACGTCCTCTCTGACCACCTTGGGAGAAGAAGAGGCCCAATTGGAGAAGCGTGAAACGGAGCTGAGAGGAATGATCGCCAAGGCGGAAGCAAAGCGAAGTTGGTTCGCGGCATTTAGGGAGTGGGTAGAGAGTGTGGCCAGCTTTTTAGATGAGAAGGTACGTCTTGAATATATGCGAATCAATCATTACACATACTCAAAACGAGGCCAATAGTTCCCACAACTGGAGAAGCTCGAAGAGGAACAACTGTCACTTCTTCAAGAACGTTATGATATGATTACACAACGCAGAAGAAACGATGACGAAGACGACTTGTCATTGTTTCTAGGAAGTCTTCCCGTTGCACCTCAACAAGAAGAGCAGACAGACGAGCTTGGACGCGTCATCCCTCAAGCAAACCCAGAAGCAGCCCGACGAGATCGCCAAACCGCCCGGAAATCTCGAAGGACTCGTAGACGTGCCCAAAATTCCTCCCAACAACAGACGGAGGAAGGATTTTCCACAGACTCCTCTCTACCCCCATCCGACGCCTCAGACTATGACATTGCCCTACAAAAACTGAGAACCAAGGGGAAAGATATTCTATCTGACGTCAAAGCCAAAGACTTCAAGGATCCTAAACTAGGTCTAGGGAAGTGGTTCGGCGAATGGAGAGAGAAGTTTGGTGATGTCTATACTGGCGCTTGGGGAGGGTTGGGTATGATCAGTGCCTGGGAGTTTTGGACGCGACTTGAGATGTTGGGCTGGAGTCCGCTGGCAGTAAGTTCCAGTTTTCCGCGTATTGCCCTTGGTGGTCCTAACGAAGGTCTTGTAGGATAGCAGGACGTTGGACGCCTATACTTGGTACTTGGCCATTCACGATTACTCGAGGCCTTCGCAGGCCGATGGAGAAGAGGAGCCTGAGTTGGGCCCTGACGGGGATCTCGTTTCTGGAATGATATCGACTGCGATAATCCCCAAACTGTGCAAGATCATTGAGAGAGGCGGTTTCGATCCTTTCTCGTCCAAGGACGTGCGCCGGTTGATTGATCTGGTCGAGGAGATAGAAGCGTCTGTTCCAAGGACAGAATTGAAGTTTGGGGTCGGTCATCATTTTCCAAACCCTCCATAGCGATCAACTCACGGTGGTTGTTTATTCTACAGCTTATCTTGAAGTCCGTCCATCATACGTTCCACGCCGTTGTGACAAACACCGAATCGACCCTCTCAACCTACCTCGCTCTCAACAACCCTAAATTCAATCCCGAAGCTATACCAGCACGGCGCCGATTCCTCACAAGACAGTATAAGCTTCTGACAAACCTTCTGAGATGGCGCAAGTACGCCGAAGATAGGTATGGTGTTGGGTTACTAGCGACAACGATTGTAGAACGGATCATGATACCGGTGGCGGAGAGCGGGTGGGAAGTTGGTGGGGAAGAGAGCCTGCGCAAGGTGAGCGTATGGGTTCAACTTGAGTGCTGTTGCTAATGTATGCGTATAGGTTGTGGCACTCCTTCCTGGGGAACTTGCCCCGAGATCGTTGACACTCAAGCTACGGTGACAGCTACTTGTAATAGCTTACACGATCAACACATTATCTATTGCGTGATATCCTCTGAATGTTTCGAGTGATGAAGTACGAGGTCATGAGGGTGTTTCAAACGCTCGACACAACTTGATCTGGGTGCTGCAGGTTCTCGCGAACTCGCATTCACATCTTGATCACACACATGCTCTCGAAAATCGACACGAAGATCTTTGACCCTTCTGGTCACTGCTCGGCAGTTCTTTCCATACTAGAGGTGGCTCGTTCCTCTGTCAGACATTTCTTTCTAGGACGATACACATTGTATTCGATACAGGCTTAACGTAAATCTGAATCCGTGAAATTACAACATAGTAGAATAAAATGCATCTACTCTTCTGATATCCTTTCGAAGAACTGCTTCAACGTGCTCGACAAGATCTCCGGCAACGACTCCACGTCACGTACAACCACATAATACTCGAATGGGAAGGTATCCAAATACCGATTCACAACGAGATCCATCCTCCCATCCACCTCCTTGTACGACACCTGATTCATCGACAAGATCGAGTTTTGATCCTTTGCGTGGCCCGTCGTATTCAACCCATCATGAACCGCATGAAGCGAATCCAAGACAATAAACACGACCATCACCCTCTGCTCCTCCGCTTTCCGCAACACCGTCCTCAACCGTTCGTGGTCCTGACAAATCCCATCCGAGATGATAATCTCCAATTGCCACAAATCAGCAGCGGAACTACTTGAAGACGACTTTTGTTCTCTTGCTCGTTCAAGAATGGTCAGGCTCGTCTCGAGGAGAGATAAAACCTGAGTAGCCTTCTGATCAAACCTAAACGCCTCAATAATCGTCCTGCCCGCCTGATCCGTAAACGGCCCACTCTCAAACCCATGCAACACCTCCACGCCCTCCCCAAACTTCGCAATCGAGACATCACCCACTTCGAGTCTGCTCAATGCTTTCGAAACTAAAGCTAACGTCTGATACGCCAGGTGGATGGAATGAGATTCGGCCATGGATCGGGAATCGTCGAGGGCGAGAAGGACTTGGTATTCGCGTTGACTGGGTCGCGTGCGGCGGAGCCAGATTTTGTCTTTGGTGTATTCACTGGCGATGTAGGGTATGATCTTTTTCATGTTGAGTCGTTTACCTGTGCGGTAGTCGCCTTTCAGCCTTGTCGCTTGAGTGGGTTCGAGGATGAGACGGAGTTGTTCGCAGAGGGTGTAGGAGAGGTCGTGGGTAAGGGATTCGTAGAGTCGCCATATGTTTTCTGCGGAAGAAGAGGGGTGGCCTTGGGATTGCCAGGTTTTGAGGGCAGATTCAGTGATTTCGAGTTGGTGAGAGTGATCGTCAGGGGATGGGATTTCGGAGGGAAGAGTGGGGATATCAGAGTCGTTTGAGGGCGACGGATTTTTGCCTTTGATTTCAGTGGGGTTCAAGGCACCTTCCACTCCTTCAGGGACTTGAGAAGTAGACTCCATCGACTTTTGATTATGATCTGATGGTCTTTCTGAACGCTGGGGTTCTGCCTCATTGGGACCATCGATATCCATAGGTGGTACCCGACTCGGATCATCTCCGTCCTTCTCGCTCAACTTCAGCTCTCGCAACTTCGCAACCTCCTCTTGACCCGCCGGACCCAATGCCTGCATCTCCTCCACCGAATCATCTTGCTGGAGGTATTCCAATTGCGATGGGGGCGCAGTCGGATCGACAGGTCCTTGACTGAGCTCAGGGTCTCCATCCGTGATTTCTTCGTGATTCTGCATGACTTCGCGTAGGATGTCTCCGAGCTTGCGTATTGGTTCGCGGTGAGCATCAGGTTGTGGTTTGGAGGAAGCGGGTTGGTTTGCACTACGTTTCATCCCTGCGGCTCCTGAACCCGTCGACGAGTCGCCTTGGTCAATTTGCGTCGGCTCAGATTCACTCGCCCGAGGCTCTCTTTACAAAGTATCAGCGACGTGAAATCAGTTCTAGTGCTCAAGAACTTACTGATCCTCCCCAGGTTTGTCGCCATTCTGATCGTCTGAGTTATTCTGCTTCGAAGAGGAATCATGACCATCAAGCTGCTGTCCATTCTCTTCGGCCTGAGCCTCCATAGATTCAGTCGAAGGTTCCGGCTCGCTGCCACTGTTTCCGCCTCCAGTACCGCCACCTCTATGAACATCTGCCTGCGCGACAGCCTGTTCTGCATCGTCTTGCGATACCTCTGGATTCACATCCGTTGCCATGTTGTTCTCAGTGTCCGCTCCCTGATCGTCGTCCATTTCATGGTCTTCATCTACGAGCTCATCCTGGGTACCAGGGTGATCGATATCCTCGTCCATATTGGCGTCGTCCTCGAATTCATGATCACTTTCTTGGTTTTGGAGGTCTTGGTCCTTGGTAGTATCCATGTCGAGATCATCTGGAAGATCGAGGGTATCCGCTTCTGGGATGTGTTCGTCCATAGGCAATCCGTTCGTCCCGACGTCCTCTGTTGGCATCTCGTCGTCTCCTTGTGGTTCGTCAATCTCTGGTTCTGCTTCGGCGTTCTCAACGCTTGCTTGCTCCTTGTCTTTATTTTTGGATTCTTCCTTGGATCTTCCCTCCTCTCCAGGCTGCTCCTTTGCAACGATATCCGACTCGCCTCCTTCCTGCTTCGATTGATCCTGATTGCTCTTCTTCTTCGAGTCCTCCTCTTCCTGTTTCCCCGATTCATCCCCCCATAACTTCTCATCGATCGCAGTCTCGTCCAAATCATCAAGTTTACCCAACTGCTCCTCCGGATCAAGCGCGCTTTCATCGTCTTCATCTTCATTATCCTCTCCGTCGGCTGATTGGGTATCGGGGACATCTTGCATCTTCCCGCCGAAATCCTCGCTCATCTCGATGGCGTTCCCTTCCTCGGCTCTCTCAACATCCCCATCCTGATCCTGATCCATCGAATCCCCTTGTAACCCTTCCACCTGACTTTCCTCCTGGATCTCCTTACTGACGTTCTCATTCCCACTTCCTTCTCCTAATCCTGATCCTTCCACCGCTTCGCCTTCCCCATCACCTCCGCCTTCCTCCTCGGCATCCTTCGGTTGGCAAAACCCTTCTCTTGTGAGCGTAGACAGTAATGAACAGAGAACGAAATCAAGTTTGAAGAGCGATTTGAGCCATTTTGCGTGGATGGACAATTGAGCGGAAGCCAGTAAGGAGAATGTTTGGAGGAAAGGTAAGAGTCGTCCAACCAGTTTCTCCACTCGCTCAGAGGGAAGAGTCGAAGCAAATTGGAAGGTCTCTGTGAGAACACTCGAGATCACCTCGAGGTTGAGGCCGAGCGTAGTACTTGAGACCGACGTACAACCGTCAGAGAGATAATTGTCAGGTGGATCGACAATGTCGGGACCTTGTCCACCATCTGAACGTCGCTCAAGTAACGTCTGAAGTACTCGAAGCAGGGATTCAATAACGGAGTCGTCACGCTCTGGGAAATCTCGGCGGATACGTTGTAATGGGTGGCGGTCTTGGCGTTCTGTTATCCATAGCCTGACAGGGTTGTAGAATTGGTACAGTCGTGGACACTCGTCACTCCATCGACCGAGGTCAGAGGCAACAGCACGTGTTTCCTGCAGTGCGAATGAGATGATAGAAAATTCCGCTAGAAATTGTGTGAGTAACCGACGACAAAGAAAGATTGGGAAAGTTCTTACAATGCGTGAGGATAGGGTAGGGAGTGGACTTGACTTTCTCCACAATAGCAGAGACCTCCAACGCGATGGGATCTAATTGACGAACGCGGCCGTTTATCTCGTCTTGCTGTTTCGCGACCAGGCTTTCTGGTAGGACGCTCCCAAGTTTGTCTAGGTGACCAAGGACCTCTCGAAGCGATCCGGTGAGTCCACACACGGTGTACCTGACGTTCGAGACGTAGGGTATCACTTCGTCCCCGGAAGACTCGATTGTCGGACAAGTGGAAAGCTCCTCGAAGCGATTTGTCATCCTACGAATCTCCTCAAATTGGAAAAGTGCCTTTGAAAGGCTATCGACGGAAATGGGGGCATATATGAGAGCATATTAGAAAGTGAAAAGTATACGACTCACGAAGATCGACAATGCAGAGTCACAGAAAGAGCGGATTCCAAAAACATGGTCCCTCGTTGTATGTCGCGCGTTGGAAGATCAGAATGATGCGTAGGAAGAGCCTCCCTGAGCGCAGGGAGGCCTCGCAACAACCGAGCGAGGTAATTTTCCGCTTTTTCCAAGTCTACGTCTCCA
Source organism: Meripilus lineatus (assembly GCA_027627245.1). Lineage (NCBI taxonomy): Eukaryota > Fungi > Basidiomycota > Agaricomycetes > Polyporales > Meripilaceae > Meripilus > Meripilus lineatus. Next base: position 93,812 of record JANAWD010000028.1, on the reverse strand, counting down.
TGTTCTCCATTGCCAAGTAGAATGGGCTGTTCGCGTAGCCAACGAATATTCTGCTGTTGCTGCAACACGTCTGGTCTGACATTTGCACGTAGGCCGGATCTCTTGAGTTCTTTGAGGAGATCGCTCCACGCTTTGCGTTTCCGAGTGAGTACATTCTTGAGCAGCTTTTTTCGCTGGTCGGAATCACCGCTGGACGGGATCTGGACTTTTGATAGGTGCTGGACTGTCGTGATGATCTCAGCTGAGAAAGACTCTACGTCCGCTGGAGACGACAATGCAATGGAGGGTAGAAGTTGCTCTTTGACGATTTCTCCAAAGTTGCGATACGTCGAATCGAGGTTGACAAGATGTCGAGGCAAGGATCCCCGTGGAGCCGGCGAAGGTAGTTTGGTCACTGAAACTAGTTGGATATCGGTGTGCGAGAATCCATTGCTCGTGTCCTCCTTCTCTTCTTGTCGAGGGTCGAACTGCAGAAGGGCGCTGACTGGCTGGCGCAAGACGTCTCGGAATTTGCGAATGCACTTGTACAGCTGTTTGTGTGAACGCTGAGCACTTTGCTTCAGAGCATGCACATTGATGTCGCGCCAACTCGCCAACTTGATAACAGCTTTGATGTCCTTTTCGATGGCGGAGCGTTGTTCCGACAGTGACGAGGCTACTCTTGACTCGAACTGAGAAAAGAAGACTCTTGAGGAATGCAAAACATGGTGGGTGCGCTTCAACGCCGCGACGGCACCTCCAGTACGATGCAGCGCCAGCGTTTCGACATACGTTTCGAAGCAATAAAGTAAATGCAAGCGAGACTGGTACTGGCCGAGGGGACTGTTGTTCAGGTACTCGTCGACCAATGGAACCAGGTCTTCGAGGAACCTCGACAGCGCGTCGCCTTCCTCCTCCGATCCATCTGCAGCGTTCACAACCCCCCTGACCGTGACTTCGTACAAGCGGAACCACCAATGCGCGACCCCACTTGAGAAACTCATCGCTTCCCTCGCCAAAAGCCCTTGCCAACTCGCCAACTCTAGTCTCCTCCATTCCACAATGAGAGCCACAAACGACTGCTGAATACTCTTGATAGAATTCTCGCGATTCGAGAATGCCTCCCAATCTTCACTTTGGAGAAGCAAATGTTCCAATGCGGCCAGAACCATTGCGATGGGAGTCGTGATGCGAAGCCCTAGGACGGTTTCGCACCGAGTGATCAGGTGGTGCAAAACCATCTGATCAGGCCATTCTTCCGTCAACACCTTCAAACGAGAACAGAGTTGTGATACAACGGTGAGGGCCTTCCGGATTTCAGGGATATTTGCGTCGTGATAGAAGTCGTACGTCGTTCCCGAGGTGCTGTGTACATCTCCAAGCGACGCAATTTGCTGTGTCAACATTTCCACCTGGATAGGTATGCCATGTTCGTCCAACTTTTCCCCGAGGTCCGAAAAACGCGCTTCGACCAGAGTTCTGAGCAACTCGTGTCGGGTCGTCGAGAAGAGGACGATAGCGGATCGTTCTCCCTTCTTCGCAAATAGAACTTTGTGTACCTCCGCCATTTTGGACGACAAGGTATCAGTGAGAAGAGCGCTCGACCTCTGTTTCTCCTCACTCTCGGCCAACAAGTCCTCAAATTCCGGGAACACCTCTAAAAACTCTTTTTCCTCCTCTGTCTCATCCTGCTGTGCCGTCGACCCTCTGTAAAGTGAATTTGCCTCCAACTGGGATTTCTCTCGTCGCGCTTGGTCAATCAACCAAAGTCCCAGTGCCTGCTCGTACAGGCGGTCGATCTCATGAACATAATCAGAGATGTCGCCGCCTCGTAGAGTTTGGAGTGCAATAGCAGACAGCTTAACCAAGATAATATCCGAAGTCGCAAGAGTGGCACTGACTTCATTTTCAGATCCAAGCAGTTCTGCGCTTTTGACCAATGGGAACGTGGATAAAGACAAAGCCAGAGCCGAATCCGTAGATGGTGCACCGTTTCGATGTGTGATGATAGCGTGCATGACAAGACGTAACCCAAATCTGAAGAACTGCAAAGCGAGTTCCAGAGGTTTGGTGATATCGTTGAACTCGGGATACGCGGTTCGTAATCGTTGACAGAAAGCTGCGACGGATTCTTGGATTACTTCTTCCCTTGACCCGTCTCCATGGTTATCGGACCCAGCGCTAGAGAGGAGAGAGGAGATCCTATGCGCCGGCAAGACCTGCTGAAGAAACTGGTTCACCTCCGACCAGTACGTTTGGACTTGCGCTGTACTTCTCATATGAGTCGCAGGGGTACCGGATGTAATGGGAATCCTCGAACGAATCCCTTCCACCATACCCTCCAACCGCCTGATGAGCTTGTTATCCGCCGTACCACTAATTCGAACTTCGAGATCTTTCTGAAGCCCAAGGTGAGTGATGAGAGTATCCTGTTCTCTGCTCCAGAATTCCGATGATGCGATTTGGAGTGCTGCTGGGTCGATGGGAATGTTAGGAACAAAGAGGTCCAGAAGCATACGGCTCAATCCGATCCAACAGTAACCCAGTTCTAACAAGGCGTCATCACCGGTGGAAAGGGCTACAGTGAAGGATTGAAGAGGTGAAAGGAGGTTGTCCCGGAACGCGTGGATGAGTGGAGAGTTGGCAGCGCCGTCGATAACTTCGATGAGGCCTGAAATTGTGGTGCTTCGAAGGCCCGCGCCTTCTTGTTGAGGAGAAAGGAAGGGAGAAGAAATCTGAGAACCCGTCAGCAATCGAAAGGGGAAGAACACCACGGAGCCGTACCATGAGCGTGGCCTGCGATAACATTTCCTGAATACACGCCATCCTTGACTCTTTCCCAAGAGCTATCCCCAAAGTGCGCATACCCCGAACCAACGCTCCCGAATACGCATCCAATGACGCCAACGTCTGCTCTTCCCTCCGACTACGATCGCGTATCCATCAATATATGCTTTTCCCATACTTGACATTACATCATTAGACATACCAAAGTTGGAGAACACCTCTCAATTGCGTAGGCATGAATAGAAGTGAAGGGCCGCGAGCCTAACATGGATGATGAGCCTGGAATGCAAGGGGTAAGCGAGAAGACACTTACCCCTGCCACCAGAGGCAACACCCATAGGGCTCGAAGCCATTCTAGGTATAACGTGGTGGTTACGGGTACGGATTCTGAATGATATAAATGGGGATATGAATGCGAATGAGAGGGTGTTTCTGTGAGTGAAATAATGGACATGTACCTTGACGAGTTTCTTCGGCCCAAACGAGGTGGTTGTACGAGACGAGTCGGGATAGGGGGCTGTTGGGATCTTCAGTGGCAATTTGAATTCGTTCCTGGATGAGGGGGAGTGTGTCCTTGAGATGATTAGCAATGTAACAGAGTCGGATTGTGATTCCAGGATGAGACTTACATGTATGAGGCCTGGGCGTAAGGCGTCGATACTCCCCAGTAAGCGAGACTCAGCAATGACAAGGAACGGATCTTCTCTTTGGCAACTCTGGTCATCGGTATCCTGTTTGGGTACGATTAAATACTAAGTTGGAGGGCTCAAAACAATATCATACCATATCCTTTTCTCTTGGTAGCTCCTTGATAGCATCTGTTTCAAACGGTAACGTGTTCAACGCCATCTTCTCGAGCAAACTCTTGCGCACAGAGACTAAGAACGAGTTAATAAATCATGTCCGTTCGGCGTATTCGGCGAAATCCATACCTTCAGCGCCCAACGCCATGCCTTCGAACCGAGACATCATCCCACTATCAATTGCTCCTTTCACTCCATGCGAAAACCCTTTCCACAACTCAGTAATACCACGTCCAGAAGTCAACGCCATAATAACCGCAAACGAGTCGATATGGTCTCGGACTTGATCAAAGACTGTGGAATGGATAGTTGGAAGGGCTTCTGAAAGCCAGGACGAAACGGCGAAGATTGACGTGTGGTCGATGAGCGATTGGGTTGAGAGCTTTTCGAGGTGGAGGGCGTATGATACGAGTAGGATACTTGATCCCAAGGTGATCTTGACATTACCGGTAATTGCATCAGTAGATCGAACTTTGAGGTTGGAATGTCTCACCTCTGCGTTTAATTCGTTCATATCGATGGAATCCCTAAGAGCACATCCAACATCAAGAATGGAGGTGACGACTCGAGATGCTGCATTGATAATCCGATCTTGCAATTTGCTGCCAGCTTGGTTTGTCCCATAAGCTCGTTCAGGAACGTGGGTTAACCTATGATCCCGTTCGACGGCTTGCAGCATAACGAAGAGGCGCAGTAGAGTTGCCAGTGTTGTTGTTTCTACATCTCTTGTTGGTGGAAGATGACTCAAGTCGAGGTCCAAGGGCTACCACAAAGCGGAGTGAGACGGATTTCAAATTGAAAGATAGACGAGTTAATGGGCATACCTGTGCAAAAAGCAACTCGAGCGGAACACCCCAGGTCATTGCTTTGACATTTCGTTGTTGTGTGCTCAGCGTTATCACTCGCGACCCTGAAATAGCACGCAATAGCGAACACAAGGAAGGCTCAGAATTGACCAGACTGGACAGGTAACGTTGGAGGAGCGTGACATATCCCAATGGAGCAGAATGAGCAATGAAATGGAGCAGGGACAGATGTGCCTTCGGGCCTCCTGTGCGAAGAATGGGGAGTAATGTGATCAATGAATCCGACCCAGAATCGTCAATAAGTTGCGAGGGCGGGATCTCGACGACGCTTTCGTTGGTGGCGGCTAACAATTCCAAAACACTACAACCTCGACGAATGAGCTCATATCTAACGGGAACTGACACCTCCTCGGCACCGTCTTGGAATTGGATATCTCGATATGGAAGTCGAACAAAGTCCCGGAGCATATCTCGGTCCCCATCGAACGTAGGAGGTAAGAGCGCAACTTCTAATCCACGATTCCTCATTGCACGCGAAAGCTCTCCGTACTGTGTATCCACGGACATGAAAAGCCGAAAGTCCGGGTGAGGTTTGAGGACTTGAATGGATCCATCTACAGGGCCTCTTTCGTTCAAGGTAAGAACTCCGTCCGTTTCACAAAGGGAGTTCAAACGATCGAGGACTGATGGATTGCACAGGTTGGCTCCGTCCAGGAGAACCCAGTGCCCTTGATTTAGCGCAGTTACGAGCGGTCCATCGACCCATTCAAAGCGGGCGTTGTTTGAGTGTTCCACCAGTGACGAAATGTTCGTCAACATCTCCTGCTGCGTCGTATCTAGAGGTGCCACCTTTCCAAGTTCAATAAGAGCCTTCCGCATTGATGTCAGTCGTGCCGAGATGGGAATGTTAGGTTTGTGCGCATCCATTTCACGAAGAAGACCATAGGATTTTGAACCTTGAAGACTAGCAGCAGCTTGGTTCAGGATATTCCGCGCCTTTGCCAGAAGATCAGATGCGCGGGAGTTCGTGTCAACTTCTTCGAAGCTACCAAGTATGTCGCTTGCGTCCGTCGCACTGCTGACGGCGACCTCACGAAGCACGCGACCTTGAAGATGAGCCAACGTCCGAACGAGTATCGACTTGCCGACGTTGTGAGGGCCAGTCAGCACAGTCAACCAGCCGTTGGTAGTGCACAACCCCACCGCCTCCAAGGAAGAGATCATTCCACGGAGTAAGCGACCTGGGCGCTTTCCAAGCGAGAAGCCGTCCCGAGCAGCCAGGAAGCAACCAAACTGGATATAGTTTGGAGTAATGGTCGAGCGAAGGATTTCGTCGTGTTGTGAGTCCGTAAAAATCGTATTGAACAATCGCCGCGCTTCATTGCGATCAGTAGGTGTCCTAAACCTCTGCAAAAATACAGCGTTGAGGAATTGGCTGGGGTGGACGGAGGTCCCGGCCTTCTTGATCAGGGTCCCCCATCGGATAAGGTCACGAAGGTTAAATTCCCATGGCGTCCCGAGTCTCCCAAACGACCGTCGTACCATGACTTCCTCATGAAGTCGAGTTGTATATTCGATCATACGCTCCCAGGTATCCTGACCAATCTCAGGGAACAAATTGCAGCAAATGATGAAGACGTCCTTCGTCGAGAGTTCTTGAACATAGACCTTGGTGAAACGGTTCATGAACGACTTCGGAAGACCCTTTCGACCTCCTCCTTGGTGGATTGGATTCTGAGCCGCGAAAATTCTGAACGACGGGTGACGCTCGAACGTCCGTCCAAGTTCCGGAATGAAGACACTACCTCTATGGTCAAGGACGGCATTCAGACCCTCGAGAATAGCCTGAGGCGCCAGATTCATCTCGTCAAGTAGAACCCAGTGGCCCTCCCTCATCGCTCTCAGGAACTCTGCATCTCTCCATGCAAACTGACCTGGTCCTCCTCCTTCCACGGGCAAGTCAGACCCGAAAAGGTCAACCAGATCCGTCTGATCAGACAGATTGATTCGACAGAGCTCGAAACCGCAAGCATTCGCCAAGGCAGAAACCAAACTCGTCTTTCCAACACCGGGACTTCCTTCGAGAAGAATCGGCTTTGGGAGTTGACAGCCGCGTACAACTCTGCTGACATTGTTCTGAGTGGTAGGTGCTTGGAAGCTGAATAGATCCCGGCTAGACGGCTTGGGTCCTCGTGGAATGGCGAACGATCCAAGTTGATAGAACACGTTGTGGTCGAAGTGAGGAACCGTCTCCACATCGATCGGTGCAATCTCCTGCAATTTAGACTGTGCTTCCGTCCTCAGCTTCTCAATTGCTACGTGTGAATACGAGGAAAGTTGTGGAAGGGAGCCGAGGCCATCGAGGAAAGTCAACTGGGCAGCATGGTGCTAGAGGAAGGTCAAGAATAACTCTATATCCGCAGAATTGACGACTTACGAAGACCTGGTTGGTAGACAAAGAAGCATGACTCCGGGGGCTGTAAACAACATTTGAGAACTCGACCCATGCCTACACCCGCTGTTAGTACGAATCGGGGCCAATTATACCTTCAACCACGTACCAAAATGTCACGCAGACTGATTATAGAAGGATCGGCGGCCCTTTCCCCGAGCCACTGTGTGAAGCCGAGAAGCTTATCGGTGTATGACAGAAGGTCGTCATGCTTCCATAGATTTTCAACAATCTGGCGCAAGTCCTGTTGGTTGTCCACCGACGGAACCCAAATCTCGGTGAAACGGTTACGCAGAGCAGGGGAAAGCTCTTTTTTACCGTAATCACCGCCAGGGTTCATTGTAGCCACGAGTTTGAACGCTTCAGAAGCCGTTATACATGGTAGGTCTAGTTCGTCTCCACCACGTTCTGCCAAAACGAGTGTACGACCGGGTTCCAGAACGCTGTTCAACCTCTCGAGGACTGAGTCATCCGCCAATGAGATCTCGTCAAGAAGAAAGACATCTCCGCGTCGCATGGAATGAATTAAAGGCCCATCATGCCATTCGAAAAGAGTTGATAGCCGTTGCAGTTTATGGTGAACTTGACGAAGTTGATCGCGAGCCTGATCCTCGAGAGTCGCTGTCTTGAGTAGAGTTCCGGTGGATGATGTTAGAGCGGCGATATCCCTTCCTACGTCCGAGACTCCTAACGTACGGAGAATCGATGTGGCTTCCTGGATGACGACCTCCTCATTTGCTGCGCGATTACGTACCGGCCTCAGTCCACCTATCAAATCCGCCGTCTCGGTGTTCTGGTGACAGCTCACGGTATGAAGCTCCCTGGACAGAGCCTCCGCGAATACCTGGCATACGGAGGTCTTCCCGCATCCCGTCTCTCCAACCAGAAGAACCGGTTCGTTGGATCGAAGAGCACGAGAAAGCAGCACGAAAAGACGTTGCATAGCAGTAGTCCAAACCAAATCCGATGACGTAGGAAGAGGACACCCAAGGTATGATGTCAGATGTCGTTCCGGGTCGAACAAATTGTAGAGGCGAGCCTCGTCAATTCGAACTTTCATAATGGACTCAAGGACCTCCTTGACAACGGCTTTATCCTCACTCCTTCTCGTTCGTTCCGCCAACAGCATATATCCATTCTCCGCGAGCTCCTGGTAACTGATCGCATCACGTCCCGCCCATCTGAAGACGTCACGAAGTGTCGCAAACCCTTGCTTGCTTTCGAATATCCGACCCGACTGACGACGCCTCTGCAACTCCTCAAAGACGGCAACGATTCGCTTGCCGTACGAGGGTGCGATACGACATCGTTGGCACAGGATCGTTTCAAGCTCGTCTTGAGGCACGTCTTCAAAGTGTACCTCCAAGAAACGATTCCTGAACGCACGAGACAGGACTTTTCGTCCAGCGTACAGACCGGGGGGATTCTGGGTAGCAAAGAGAAGGAAATGTGGATGTGGGCGAACGACTTCCTGAGTTTCGGGGATCACCAACTCTCGGTTATCGTCAAGGAGTCGATTGAGAGCTTCCAGAACGTCGGTTGGGGCAAGGTTCAGCTCGTCAAGGACAATCCAATCACCATTTCGAAGAGCGCGAACAAGGAGACCATCCTTGAAGACAAGTTTCCCAGTCGAAGGATCAGAAACATACGTCCCGAGGTACTCTTGGATATCGGTATGTTCATGATTGTTAATCCGAACAAATCTATGACCCGTCCTCCGTGCGAGATGCTCAATCGAACTCGTCTTTCCACTCGAAGTAGGTCCTTCGATCAAAACCGGGAACCTGCGGGTCACGATAATCCTCGCCAGGTCAATTAGCTTATTCTCCACCGACGGCGTCATGATATAGTCCTCCGCCAAATCCTCCGGTAGTGGCCCACGCTCCAAATAGAAAGGTCCAAATTTCACAAAGCGACCAGGTTCCCGCGGAGGTACGGGGTCCTTGGTGAGCAACGAACGGGGATTTCGGACACCAGCAAGGATATGCTTCTGTGCTAAACCTGTGACCACCGCACTAGAAGGTTTGTCCAAAATCATCGTGAATGCCATCAAACAACCCTCCCACAGCGCACGTCTTAGTGGATAAGAACCTGCGACATCCGCCACGAACGTGAGTGCACGAGCGAGTGTTCGCATGCTGAAGTGGGGACGATGATTCGAGCCATCCGCAATCTTGCGCTCCTCTACCAACTTCCGAACTGCAGTGTAGAATTCGGCAACATCCATGACAGCACCTCGATCTCCGACAGTGTAAGGACCAATATACTGCTCCACGATGCTGAGAAGGGTTTCCATATCTGCGTCTGGTGGGGGAACGTCTATCTCCGAGAAGCGAGAGCGGATGTTAGGCGGCAGGTCCTTCTTCCCAACGTCTGTGGCAGGATTCATGCATGCAAAGAGGCGGAAGTCGGGGTGGCGAGGAACTGGCTCCAACGAGCCCTGTTCTGTGAGAGTGATTGAGGCGGTTGGACCTTGCAGAAGGCCCGATATGCACTCCAACGTCTCTGCGCTTGCGAGATTGACCTCATCGAACAGAATCCTACAAATACGAATCAGTTCCTGAAATAGAATCTTACTGAAGAAGGAACCAACCAATGACCAGAACGGAGTGCCTTGACAAGGGGACCTTCCACAAAACCGAAAGCGAACTTCCCGTTGCCCTGGATATGCTGGATCTCGAATATTCGCACATCTTCCTCGAATTCTTCCCAAGTCGCCTGAGAAACATTCAGTCCCTCGTTCCCCGTCTTCCTCCGTTTACGGGGTGCTTCCCCTTCCCTCTCGATTTGGCTATGATTCAAGATCAATAAATGACGATCCCCCGTGGGGGGGAAAAATACATGAGAAAACAACGAACCTTTGATCCTCCGCCATCTTGGCCTTGATCCTCTCTTTCGCTAGCCTCGCAGATTCCAACCACAACGCCACAGCCCTCTTCCATTTTCCCTCCTGTACCGCCTTCCTGACCCCTTCCTCAAAAGTCGCGTTTCTCTTCCTACTAAACGTCCCACCGAACAATTCCAAAAATCGTCCCTGAAGCTCGGCGGCGGGTACCCTCGTGTCCACCGGTTTGAATCCACCAATGATATCGGATGATTCCGTTTGATTTGAAAGATTGAGCGAGATAAGAGGTTTGCGGAGTAAGGAAGCCAGGTGTGAGACAACACTCGTTTTGCCTGTTCCCGTCTCACCAGTCAGTAAGATCGGTTCTCCGAGTGAGACAGCTGTGGCAATTCGAGACATCAACAGGACAGCAGGCTTGTGCATGGCAAAGGGACGTGAAACGGGAGGTCCAACGTTCACCTGACTATTGTTGGCGTGTAAGCGGGTCCTGCCAAGTCGTACCGAGGTCACCACTCCGTTGACATCCTTCTCGATCTGGTACTCTGGGATTTTGCTGCGAAGCACCCAGTCTCGTCTTTCTGGGGTGAGACCAAGGTGCTCCGCTATAACAGCAGCAATGGAATCGAGGTGAGCCTTTGCAGAGGATGTCGTGCCTCCCGAACCAAAGAAGACATCCCTCGTCTCGAAGAAAATATCTTCACGGAGTGATGTGTTGGGGAGAACGGAGGGAATCAATGCGTTATGGCACGAGACCGTATCGATATCCATGTCCATGGCTTGATACGTCGCGGGGAGAAGATTATTGACCCGGGAACATAATTTGTCTAGCTCCAGCAACCCGACATCACGAGTAGATGAGACCGTTCCAAGGGACCGAACAGCATCCCATATCCGGATCAAACCCTCGCTGACATTCCCAGCCAACTTCGAGTAACGTTCGTTGACAATCATCCGTAGATCTTCGAGGGTGGGTGAGGCGATCACTACCTCGTTGAACTTGTGCGAACCATAGAAGGTTGGAGAGGGAAAACCACCGCCCCGAGAGGGAGAGGCTGATCTAGTAGCGAAGACCATGAAGTCTTCGTGTGCTTTCACCGAACCTCTGTTAGAGATATCAAGACTAGCACGACCGCCAATCCATTTGTCGTGTCCGAGAGATTCGACGAGAGGTTTGATCAAGCCAAGCACCTCATTACTGGCCCGATCAATGTCTTTGAATACAACCCATTTACCCTCTCGCATCGCGCGAACAAGGGCACCCTCCTTCCACTCAAATGTTCCAGGGCGAGTCGTCGATGTGACATAAGATCCTAATAGGGATCTGGCGTCTAGTGAAGTATCCGCAAGGTATATCGTAATGATTTTGCTCTCCGTCCCGGGATAAAGGTGAGACGCAAGGTGAGATAATAGAGTTGATTTTCCGGCGGATGGGGATGAAGTGATCAGGATTGGGACATTGAGGGAGAGGTGGATCGCCAAGTTACGTAGCGAATCGATGGCGGTTGGCGTTGCGATGAGATTGGCGGGATGCGCATTGGAGTTGGTGGACCGACGGAACATAAGGACTCCGTAGATGTTGGTAATGTAAGGACTTGCGTTCGTATTAGCATCGTGAAAAGCGAGATGATGCAAAGACATACCTCAATTCTGCGTGATGAATAGGCTCTATTGAGTCTTCGAGAGAATAGTAATCTTGAAAATCAAGCAGGGTGCTTCTGGTATCATAGATTCGCGTCACTTCGACAGTCGGCAAGATCCAGCCATCCACTACAATCCTTGTCCCATCGACATTTTCTCCGCAATACACGTCGAAATCGACGCTCGACACCTCCCCAATGGCCTCCTTTTCTATTTTTACCCTCTCTCCCTCAATTAATCCAGCTTGAAGAGCATAACAACGACTCGCGAGAAAACGAACTCCACAATCGGGATGGGGCGCCCATATGAGTCGGGAGAGTGGGTGGGTGGGCCAGCATAGGTCACGAGGGATATCCCTGTTGGCTTGTAGAATGCGATAGTAAGCTAGAAGGATGCGGTGTAAGCGGTGGGTGTCTAGCGAAGACAAATCCTCGGTGTCGGAGACGAATGAGAGTAAACCGTTGTGATACTCGGGTTGTCGCAAGAACACGGAAAGAACGCTATTCCGAGGGTAAGCCAAATTTGATACGAGACATCTGGAGCACTTACGGAAATATCTCTGGGTGGATTTCAATGAGGAGACCGAATGCCTCCAGTTTGTCGTCCAGCCTTTCGGCATCTAGTAACCAACGAGAGCACAGATCAAGAAGCAAGGGACGGAAAGCGATAGCAACAGGAAGAGTGAGACTTGGAGAAGCTAGCAGGGAAGATAATGTCACGAGAAGGTCAGCCCTAGTATTTACATTTGCAAGCGTAATTCGTGCAGATGAGGTCGCTGGAAGTTGCTCTAGGAGCTTTTGTGTTTGACGTCGCAGGTTGATTGTTAGTGGGTCAACATACCCCATTTTCGATGTCATTTCTACACGGTTGATGCAGCATGCGTCTTTTGTTGTACGGGAGCCCAGCAGCAAAACAGAATGAGAACGCAGGCGACAAGCGAAAGTTGCAGTGAGCGCTTAGAAAAAAATGAGTGGTAGCCGAGCTCCGTGATAAGATTAGATCACGCATCATCCCCAAATAGGCAAGGAAGTAAGATCGAATCCAGCAACGATCCAACTTGGAATAATTTACAGGACGAAGACAAAGTTCTACTTTGTGCGTCTAGTGCCTAGCAACTTCTTCTGAATTACAGAAAGACTAGCATAAATGACCTCCAACTTGGGAGCTGCTATGTCCACTTCCCGGGCTCTTCGGAGAACCCCTCCAACGATGGCCTCGACCTCCATCGGACGCCCTGCCTCCAAATCTACCAACATGGACGGCTTAAATATAGATTTCGGGCTTTCGTGGTCGATAATTCCTTGTATGATTGTGTCTGGCAATGTTTTGGCCGATTCCTGAGGTAGGGCTGCGCGCGCAACGTTGAGGACCTCGGCCATGACCTCCGATAGTGTCTGTCTCGCAGAAGGTACAGAGAGAACCTCTCCGACTGTGCCACGAGACAGTGTACAGATAGTAGAGAACGACGCGTTCCTTCATTGGCTGCCTTCAGTGGCATTATCCGAACAAATCGGGATGGCTCACCATAAAACCTTCCGCCATCGGGCAGCATCGACATCGGGTGCTAGCTCCGGTGTTACACCTCCAGCAAGCAATTTATCGCAAAAGTCCTCTAACCGCTCTTGTGCAACAGTTTCAGAAAATGCGGGAGAATCTAAGCGTGGCTTGTGGTATCCGAGAACGAGCCTCTCAGTGCCGACTTGTGTGACTTTCCTTCCACCATCAAACACCGTGGTATCTACCCATGCACAGCCAGAGACGACGACGATATTCGAGAGACCCCTCGAGTTCAGCACTTCCAGAAGGTCGTCCTCGATTCCGATCCCATTTTGGAGCAGGATGATAGTCGTTTGCGACCTTGAAGAGAGCCTTGATAAAAGTGGGTTAAGAAGCCTGCTTGTGAGAATGACCTCTGGCACCGATTTCGTTGCGCAGACAATAAACTGGTATTCTCGGTCCGCAGCCTCTTCGATCGACCTCACGACTGCGAACGGAGTAAGCACAAAAAGGCATCAGTTTGACAAGTACGATCACCTCGATATGGATGCCAATGATGCGTCCCCACCTTGTCCGAGATAATCTGAACACCGTGGACTAGAAATGGCACAAATTACCACAGCGGGACACGGTGAATCAGGCTCATCGACAAACCAGATACCACGTCAAAGCTCGAGCTGACCGAAAATCTTAACGATTTCACATCGAGATCGCAGATACGTCGTTGGACCTACCGGCAAACTGCCGTAATTCTGACACGCGAGGAGTGTTCGAGGGCAAAAGCGTAGATTGTACCAATCGCTATGGTGGGATGAGACCGATATCCCCGACTCAGGGATGGGTTAGACTCACCACCGAACCCTACCAAGCAAACATCTGCTATATCGGTCATAACCCCTCTCTCTCACCGTTGCTAGCTTGTGAAGTTTACTGACGATTCCAACGAACCCAAGCAGTTACAAGCCACAGAGAGAGGCACCAATCCTGGTGGTTTATCGTTTCTGTCACACGGGGTGCCTCAACCAGTGACGTATTTCCAATATTCTGTGACATGATGTGCCATCCGTCACATCCGTCCCAGATCCCCCACTCTAATGATCAGTTTCATTCCCATACCACGAACGCATTGCTACCTCTTGCGAGCTCATAAATTTTAGACGACATCATCACTGAATAGAATGGGTCGTAGTGCGAAGCTTCACAAAAGGGTTAGTCTTCCATAACTCCCACCAAGCTCCAACATAAGATTCATTTCACATCTCTTCCAGCACAAATCCGCAAGCAAAGGCTCTAGCCAACAACAAACAATAACATCCTCTGCATCCGCTCCTCAGGAGCAGAAAAAGCGGGCAGGGCTTAAAGCAAAAGCCTCAGGCTCTCGCAAGCGAGGAGACGGCCAGGGACACGTTCTAGGAGGCGCTGATTATGTCCAGCTCATGATGGGTGGTCGCCGAAAAGCCCTACAGGAGGCGACAAAATTACCCCAAGATTCAGATGATGACTGAACCCAATCACATGGGCGTTTGGTAGAAGGACACGGAGGCGACGCAGAGGGAAACCCTGACTGGTGAAAACAACGCTCTGTTTCCCGCGCCCGTTATTCTCTGCTGACGGTTTCAATTCTCCTCTCGTATAAACATCAGCTTCTCATCTTCCTTCCGACTCGTTGTGGAAATCAGGTCTACATGTTAGACCCATTGCCAGAGGCGAGAAATCATTGGAGGGATACGAGAGACCCAGAAGGGGATCGGATTGTACCCACCTCAATTTCCTATCGCTACAACACGCACATGGAACCCTTGTGGAGAAAGGAAGATCGGGCTTACCCAAAAGTAAACTTTGCTGTCAGGAGTCATATTCACACAATTACAAAGAGTTTACGAAAGCCGCCGGTTTGTCATATCATCATGCGGTCGTACAACATNTNNNCNNGAANNANAACACAATANATGNAANNNAACGATACANG
>JANAWD010000028.1:0-79030 GCA_027627245.1 Meripilus lineatus | reverse complement strand
TNGANCNNAANCNNACCGNATGATCCCCAGGGCAAGCCGAGATCAAGAAAAAAAGTCGAAGATCTTCAATTGCGAGTACAATCACAGTTGATGCTCTACTACACATTGTATGGTGACATGAAGGACAAGAGAAAAAAACATGATACAACGAACAAAGGAATAAACGTAAAGAGTAAAAACGTCGGTGTCCGTATAAAGGTCCATTTTCCCTCTCCCTCTCACGAAAGTAATAGAAGAGGATTCAGCTATGAAATTTCCTCCGCCCGTTGCCGCGTCGGGTATTGTCCGAGGCTTCCACTTCACCCACACTGACAATGTACGTAGGGAAGGCCGGCGGCAGGCAAGAAAAAGATGGTCTTATGAAGGCGGTCTTCTCCGATTGAACCCTATACGAGCAGCAGGTGGTTTCTGCAAGGGTGTGGTAGGTGGAGCCATCGTAGGAATCTCAAGTGTTTGGCCTTCATCTATCGGTACGACTGGGAGACCCGAGATAACGGTTGAGTCCATAATCTCGCTTCTTGTCGGCGAGAGCGGGTAACTATTTCGTGATGGCGGTAGCGGCGTAGGGGGCAGGGGTGATGAGGGAATTAGAGCTTGAGGGGGATCTCTATACGTCGCCGTGCTTGGAGTTGATTGAGCCTGATTTCCCCAGGCCGTGTGTCGACTCGTTGATGGTGTACCTTCGTAAGTCCTCAGCAAACTATCCACCCATCTCGACCTCGCCCGCATATAACTCTGCGAATGCTCTCCACTCCCCCTCACATCTGAGTTACCCGGAGAAGGTGGAATCGCCTGCGGGAATCGCTCTCTCTGCATAAGCAAAGCAGAGATTTCCGACTTTCCTGTACTGACGGTCGAAATGGCTCTTCCACTTCCTCCTGTTTCCATGGGTCCCAGTTCCGTACCGATAGCGGGAGTAAACATGGTCGCCATCTCCAAAATATGGTTGATATCATCTGACGAGAGCGAGTTCGAGCGCGAACGAGAGCCATCGTTATTCGTAAGGGCGTGGGAGCTCTGCTCAGCAGTACCATCCGTGAGAGGATTTCGGGTGACCGGTTGCTTAGGCCCGGCGCCGAAGCTCATGAGAGAAAGTGAAGCAAGAGAGGATCGGAAAGGACTGGAGAAGGCCGAGAAACGGCCTCCTTGTTTGGGCGATACCGACGGAGGGAGTTCTTGAATGAAATCGGGTGATGTGGGGGTATTATCGAAAGCGATTTTAGGGTCAACATATGGAGGATTCTTGACTGTTCGGGAGACGTCTCCACGGAGTGACTGCAACGGACCCGACGGTCGTTTTTTCTTGTCAATTGAGAGTGGTTGCGTCGTCCCCGCCGGTTGCTGTCTACCCGTCGTCGGAGGTGATTCGGGACCAGTGACGACGAATGTAAACTTCTCATCGAAGATTGATTCGTGCCGAAAGTTCCCCTCTTCGAGTCGTTTATCATTCTTCGGGGAGTTTCTCCTGCGTTCTGAGCGCACCCAGACGATCATTGCTAGAGCGATGCCTCCCACGATGGCGCCCGTAACAGCACCGATTGTAATAATGGTAGCTCTAAGATAGCAATTGATGAATGAATTTAGTCCGCAATTAACAGATTGCAACCAAGCAACTCGACGCACCTTGAGAGACCTCCCTGACTGCTAGAAGTCGAAGACTGCGTCGTCGAGGTAGTAAGGAAACTGGTACTTGGAATACACGCAGAACTGCTTTGCGAGTCTCCGCCGACATTCAGCAGTCCCGTCGTCTGCTGAAACCCCGTATCGTCACTGAACATCAATGCTACCTGCTGTCCTCTGGCGGCATTCATGATATAAGTGGCTGATCCCGAAGCGCTGCCCGTCCTATTTGCGAAGAATGAAAAATTCTTTGGGACGAAAGCGCGTATTCGCGGGGGAATGTCAACGACGTTTGGATCGAAAAGGACATTGTACGGTTCGCATTGTGATAGGTCCTGAGGGTCCTGGAGCTTATAGCGCGCTTGAGGAACCACCGAGCTCGAGGGTAAACACGAAGTATCGTCCGAATCCCCAACCCTGATAATATCCGACACCAATCCCGTACCCTGCCCATACGAATCATCCAACGAAGCGACGAAATCTGTTCCAGAAGGTAGAGGCAGGAACGTCACGACTGCACCATTTGCCGTGGCTGGATTCCAGTTTGTATTCGGGATGACGATGGCGATGGGTTTCGAATTGAAAGGAATGACGGTCAATGTCAAAGGAAGGGCTGAAGGAGGCTTGCCTCCCGAGAAATGAACACTAAAATTGCCGCATTGTCGGACAGAGGAAAAAGTGATAGTGTTGAACTGCGAGAGGACAGCCCGCGGTCCCCACGCGAGGACGACCACCAAAGACGAGGCAATTGCAAAAACGAGCCTATGCATAATTGCAACCCTGGACTTGAACTGCGTACTAAAAGAGTGGGAAGGAGTTGGGAGGAGGGGAACGCAGGTGAAGTACAGCTAGAGCCTAGGGCCGAAGGGGGTACATGAGGGAAAAGGGAGGTTACTTGTCCTCACGGTGAATTTGAGTTCATGTAGTCCGGAGAGCGGGGGAACATATCATGCAGGTGACTTGGCGAGATGATAGAGTCTCTTACTATGTGAGGAACATGAGATTCACACCATAGCAATATGATGTACTTACTCTGCGATATGCATCATCAGTGGATGCGGTTCTTTCCAGAAGAAAGGCCACTATGGTCGCCAGGGGTGGCGCTGCATGGCAACATTATGGTAACTCCCACCAGATTTGCCCATCCGCCGCGCACTATGGGAGAAACTGGATAGAAAAGTCAGTCAGGTCAACCTTGGAGTGCAGAGATTGGCTGATCATCGTACGGCAGCCGCAGCGTTTTTGCGAACGCGCTTGAGGTAAAACATGATTGAGAGCTTCGTGTTCGCTCGAAGCACCCAAGGTAGCTGGGGTTCTGCATTTGCCCTCGGCCAATCACACTCCATGGCGGAATCAAATCAGTCTAATCACAACGCGATCGGCTAGATCGCACTCGATCTCGGGAGCAACACGTGATGAGAATAGGCACGCGTCTCGACGCGTCTGTGGCACGAAAGGTGTTCCGCAGAACCAGCTCATCGGATTGGACACAAGGAAAGTTACGGGATTAAAGAGGCACAATAATCAAGGTGGGGTGGTCCCACATCTCTACGAGTAAGTATCACCTCGTTCCCGTGGTCAACAGCAAGCTCATGACAGGAATTCTTTCCCTTCTCCCTTGTACTTCTGAAGCTCCGACTTCCAGGGCTGCCAAACCTTCCCGTATTTCCTCAGAAGTGATTTCAGCTCTTCCCTTTGTTCTCGCTATGGATCACAGCAGAACATTGTCGATGTCAAACTCAACGTGCTCGTGGTCAAAAGAGCCAAGTTGCTTACGATATTCCACGGCTCCTCCCCACCGTACACGTCCGAGAACATTTCCTTCAGCTCATGTCGCTGCAAACTCTCACCCCGCTTGAAAGCGCGCATGACCTCCTTCTTCACCTTATCTTTGTACTCCTCCTCCTCTTTGTCGCTCCACCATCCTTTCGAATCGAGGAATTTACGGAACCGCGCTATGGGATTATCTATCCTTTTGCGGTCTTCAACTTCTTGTCGTGGACGATAAGCAAAAGAATCGTCAGAGGTCGAGTGATGGCCGACGCTGCCAAGAAGTAGTGTCAATCATTATTGAACATTTAACGTTGACAGATCTCCCGTCAATGAAGGGACCCACCGATATGTCATCGCCTCGATCAAGACAGCCCGGCCCTGTTGGATGCATCTATTTCTTGCCTCCCGAACAGCACTTAGGACAGCGAGAACATCATTCCCGTCAACTCTAATTGTATCAATCCCGTATCCTGGCCCACGAGCCGCGATTCCATCTCCATGGTATTGTTCCGACGATGGGGTCGATATGGCAAAACCGTTATTTCTGGCAATGAATAGTGTTGGGGAGGGTATCGTGGAGGCTGAATGACGGGGGTGTCAGGGGTGCGGCTGAAGGAAACCCGGGCGTGGAGAAAGTTGATCGACTGACCAAGAAGCATCCCAGCGTGGAAGTCACCTTCCGAGGCAGCGCCTTCCCCAAAATATACCGCTGCACAGTTACGCCCCCGTTTGGCAGGATCGCGTTTCAGGGCGTACGCAACACCCGCTGCTTGAGGGATCTGGGTTGCCAGTGGAGAAGAGATGGGATGAAAGTGATATTTCCTGGATCCAAAGTGCTACAGGGAGGAAGTATGAGGGGAGGCGCCAGAGGTAGGTGCGAACCAACATACCACGGGCATCTGCTTCCCTTTGCTCGAAAGGTCATCTTGGTTTCCGAAACATTGGGCCATGACTGAATCGTAGTCAAACCCTCTCCAAAGCAAGACACCCATCTCACGGTATTGACCTTTTAGAGACCGTGAGTCAAGAATAGATTTTAGTCAATGACAGACACAAACCAAGAACCCTAATAGCTTCGTGTTATTAGATCTCCTCGTAACGGTGACCATCCCAGAGATGAGAACTCACTCGTCATCTGGGGCAAGGGCGGCCGCTGAACCTATCAATGTTGCTTCTTCCCCATGCTAGGGCAAAAGGCACACTATCAGCACTTCGAGAAGGCTCGACGGAGGTACGCGCGCACCGCGGTCATCTGTACGTTGCTCATGTAAACATCACCACATATTTAGTATGAACTAGGGACGAGGAGGGACATACATAGAATGATATCTTCCCTTGACGCTGAACGTTATAGAGCAGATTATCGATGATGGGCAATTGTACCATGTACTCATACCTACCGGAACGATTCACTCAATATTAAAATGAAAGGATGGTTGAAGGGCCCACATTCTTCTGGCAAGCGCTTCGTCAATCTGAACAATGGTTAAGATCCGGAAGGGAGTGAGACAAAATGGTCGACATGCCTCTGGCAATACAGCCCCGTCCAGCGGTTGACCTACACCATCGAGTACTCGATAGGTAGGTATTTGCTTTCCTTCGCCCATGACGGAATTAAAGAAGTGTAACTTGGGAGTAATGGGCGATTGAGAAGTGGGAAGGTGACCGTGGGCTTCCGAAGGTAGCTGGGGTGCTGCGCTGGCCAATGTACGCCTGCAGCGAGTGACCTGAGAAGACACGCGAGCGATTCTAAGGTTTCTGAGCATGATGAAGAACGGGGATGTGTGAGAGGTTCATGAGCGATCTACGAGTGTGGGGAAGGCTGAAATATAATCGGTGGAGTGATGCAAGATCCGTCAGATTCGATCCCCGCGAATACTAATCTAAACTCCACTGATTTCTATTCGCTGACGCAATCGCTGCCACCCCTTCCGCCACCGCGACAACGGCCAGCTGCATCGGTCTCCGTTTTGGCTCAGGCATAACTGGCTCCAGGATCGACACGACTGCGTTCCTCAACGCAAGGCCACTCCCCAACCAACTCCACGCCGCATCGATCCAGGAAAGAGCCCATTTCGCGCATATACTCAGAACAAAATGGACCATCAAGCAGTCTCGTCAGACTCCGACGTTCGACTCACAAAGACCACCNAAACGGGTTCGCAGATCACCTCAGTCCGGAAACGCACACCCCTCTGGTTCAAACGGAAAAGAGCACCGTCTAATAGATCAAAACGCCTTTCCAGATACTTCCTCTCTTCCACCCTTGTCGCTTTCAATCCTCGGAGTGGAACCGATGGACGAGTTCATACGTGAAATCGCAGATTTCATCCATCATATGGTTCAGCATAGACCAGAGGGCCCCGGCCATGTCGAGGTGGAAGCCAAGATTGGCCAACTCAAAGGTAAGACGTCAGGACAACGAGTCCAGCTTCCTGTCCTGGTTGAAACAAGTGAGCGTCTTCGTATCTCGGACCTACCTGTCATTGACACTTGTGCGCCACGCCAGTTCTTGCACCAAACTCGGATACACGGTTTCGAATCCAACATGACCGCAGTGAGTACGTCTTATACCGAAGTCCGATGAGCGTACACTCTCAAACGAGTGCAGATACTCCCCCTTCTGCCCTTAACTCCGCATTTCCTTTTATCGTCGACTGCCACCTAGATACAACACAAGCATTACAACACCCTCCTCAATGGTCTCAAAACTACGCCCCCACAACCGGGCTTTCCCATTTCACCTTTAGAATACACGCACCTCCGTCTTGTAGACAACTTCTACCAGACCGAGAATCCCCGCGAAAAAGAAAAAATCCGTGTCACGAGAGACGAAAAGACTGGCACTGTGCACGCATGTATGCGTAAAATCCGACTCGGGAGCCTAGATATTTACAGTCCCAAACGAGCAGTAGACTGGCGGATAAGTGTCAACATGGAAGTTCCAGGTAAGTGTCCTTGTTTTTCCACCGACGCCGCCAAACCGCCTCTCCGGTAGAGTTGTGTTGATGGCTAAAAGTCGGTAACCTCCTTGCCTTCTAGTGAATCCACCAGTAGGAACTCCCACCCACACGCGTAGAAAAGACCGGTTGAGCTATTCGCACGAAGAATTCATCATCGACTTGACGCAGGTCACGTCCACATCAGGGCCGAATTCCAAGGTTTGTGCCCCTCAAGTTTTCACCATCTTCTTCCATCTTCTGATACGATATGTCTCCCCCTTTTCTTACAAAACAACGTTTACACTGCACCCTGCAGCCCGAAATCCTACATGAACTAGAGCTAGAGCTTGCAAGACCAGAGTATCTGCTCTCAACCGCCTCAAAACGAGGTGATCTCAACGTTTCAGAACCCGAACGAAGCGCGTTCGACGAGCTGATTAGGGCGTTTGTCAATAACGCCAGAATACTTGTTCGGAACGCCGGGGACGGCTGGCAATAGCCAGTATTCTCACCCTTTACATTATCAACTTCAACTCAGATCACCCACACACACGCCATCGTACCTTGCCGTCTCCTCTGCACCCTCTCTCCTCCTATTCCGCCGATGCAATTTCTCCGCCAGTGTATCTCTCTTTGCTAAATGTCGATGATCGATCTCGACCTTGGCGTTCGAGTTTTGACATGGCAGCCTACATCCCTGGCTTCCCTTGTCATCTCGACTCGTCTTGGCTGTGTGCTGGTGTTATTTTCTTGTTTCTATCTCCTTTCTTCTGATATCATTCTTTATGACTTCTGTTCCTTCGTTTCGTTCCGGTTCGCGCTGGGTCGTCGTTTTTCGTGTTTATCGCTGAATTCGATTCGATTTTGAGTTTTGCTCTCTGCCGCAATCCCTCTATTCAACGTATCATAATACACTTTATACCGCTCACGCTCACCTCACCTCGACCTCAAATCTTCCTTCTCCCTCTGTTATGTCTTCTTATCCTTCCCTCCTACGTATCGTATTACTACTCACTCTACGTGTTCTCTCGGATGTTGAGCGGGGGTCATCTTTCTCTTATGTCACAACGCATTCAATCCAACTGACATTATCCCACGATTGTTGTCCTTGTTCTTTTTTCTTTTCTTCCAGTCAGTCAGCCTCAGAGCCAGTGCATGCATACATCGACCTCCGATGGCGTCTGTTTTACGACATGGGAAGAAAAGACAAGACAGGATCGTCACATGCCGTTTTTTGGAGATTAGAAGAGTGCGTGTTTTTCTGTGGCTTCGCATTACCTCATTAGAGGCGCGATATAGAGTCCATGCAAACTATAGCTAGATAAGTCGCCGTTGGATGATGATGGGATGGAGTCTCTGATGATGTGCGGACTCTTGAGATTTTTGGTTTTGTTAGGAGAGGATGATATGCATGGTGAATACGATAGACTCCGAGGTACTCGGGGGTTCACACACATCTTTCGTACTCTCTTACTTCCTTGCTCCCCACGCGTACATTGGTATACCGCACGGCTGGATCAAACCTGCACCCCTTGGCACAGAGACATCCTTTTTCAACGCTGAACGACGTGTTTGGGAGACCGGTGGAAAACCGATGTGTTCCATGCATTTCTCCGGAGGGCCTCAAAGTGGNGATTTTACGGACTAAGTGGCCTCTCTCTGTGAACGTGTATTGTATTCTCTCTGCGAGTTGACAACGCTCGTCGATCGCAGTTGAGAAAGTTGGGGTTCGGTTGAAATGTTGAGCAAGGTGAGCTCTCCCCCGATTGAAATGCTTCAGTTGACACCCGGCCCTGCGTTTTGTCATCCATCTGGATTGGTATCTGGCAGATGGTCGGGGAATTGTGTCGGTTCTGACTCATGAGTGTTGATATCCGTTTTGTAGGAATACCGTCGGATTCAGGGTTGCCTCAGGCTCTTCACACTGGATTCCAGAGCGCTGAACGTTCAGACCCTTGCTCAGGTTCTCGGACATGTGGCCTCAATGAGCCTCCTACATCCGACAACAAACCTCCATCCGCGGTCGCAGTACTTGGAGTTTATGCNNAAGANNCTCNTGGNGACNNGNCCANNNANCAGANNTNNATGNNCNANCCACTTTCTAATGATAGTCCACCATAAGCTCAGCCTCCCCTCAATTAACCGCAAATCTTGAATGGCACCAAATAAACACCAAAAAAGAGAGAAGAAAAAAGGATTGAACCAATAGGCCTTTACGCGGTCCTAAGCAACTCTAAATCCAGTTTCATTACCCTCACACCCAATACTCACCACGGCATTCGACACCCACACTACTGTAAATCGATCCCGTCGGCATGTTTAGAGAACATGATACAGATACAGATGATGACGGTAGGATTATGGCAGTGCGTAAGTTGACTGTATGAATCAACGCCTCCTTTCGTCACGGTGTCATTTGAGCTCAATTCTCATTGGTAGAGACTGGTCGATGGGCATTGAAGCCGTCGTCCGGAAACTCAAGACTCCCGAAACCAAAGCGAGGAATTACATTCATTGAGTTCCTGTGCCTCACGCATGGAACGAATGAAGAAAATAAAGCCATGTAGGCATGGTTAATTGCTCACGAATGATTCGTGGAGATTTTTAGATGGAGAATTAGGGTGTGGCATGGTAAGCATTAGTGATAACGATTACCGTTCAGGCCCGTTCATACATCATAGCATCATGCATCATGAACCTGAGAGAAAGGGCCGCCATCTCATCTCAGGGCAATAATACTCGGAGTACGATAGTGTGTGAGAGTATGATTCCATGATTTTCCCTTCCGGTAGCGAAGGGCTGCTGTCAGAATTAGGATATGCGGGATCATACAAAGTAGGTACAGGACTCGGACTTGTGATCCTTATGTTTATGTTTATGTTTGCCGGTGGGGTGGTGGGCCTGACTGTCGATCCACAGGAACGTCGGGGACTTATGACTTAAGATACGCATGTCGCATGATGCATGGCTGACTAGCTTGTTAGTAACCTCGTTTGTTTTTGGGAGTGAGGTACTGTTCGGGTTTTGTCATGATGCGTTTCGGGGAACGTTCTGGTGGAAAAAATGTCATGACATATATATATATATAAAATATAAATATAAAATGCATATCACGAGTACGCGCACATTGGCTGCTTGAAAAAACAAACGAATTTGAAGTGAAATGATTTTCGGAGGATTTTGGAAGGAATAATATTTCGCGGGAGGGTTTGAAACGACATTGAAGGTACCGCACGTTGCGACGTCTCATCGCGTCCGCAAGGGATTTCTCGAATTCGTAAATCTTGTAAAAACCATACTCGTGTCCGTATGTAGATGGGGATAAGACCATGACCCTCAAAACATGACAGCCAGGTCTTCATTTGCGCTTTCTATCCACAGAGCAATAACATCAATATCAATTGAAGACACTCCTCCACGAGGGACGAAACAAGAGAAGCAACAACCCACCTTCTGTCCACAACGATTACCAGAAAAGGTCCATCTCCACCTCCAAGGCAACCTCCCCCAGAAAAAGCGTACCTGTGATCACTCTACAAGTCCGCTGTATGATCGTCACCTCCTGATCGTGATGAGAAGAAGACGTACGATGTATGATCCATGATGCACGATGCACGATGGGTCTAACTATGGGTCCACCAAACATCGATATCTCCATCTGATCGAGGTGAGGAACCAAACGCACCAAACAGTAAAGAGTGGACCCAGAGGGACTCGACCCGAACGTATGAGCACAATCTGCTTTACATAGCAAAACACTCCTCGAAGGACGAATTCCCTCTGGTTGAGGCTCTTTCGAGATCTCACGTACGCACAATCCACCATTTTGTCAACTTGTCCCTCCCAGAGACCCATGGCTCAGGCTCCTGACAGACCTGATCGTGAACACGTTCACGCGGGAACCAACCTGGCATTTCTGTCGTATTCGGATTCCGTGACATACTTCGAGGCTGAACCCAACGAACCAATAACAACTCGTCTTCTCGGGTACTTCTGATTCTCCTGGTCTGTCCCAGTCAACATATTCGATACTTTCTGCCCATGACCCGTGTGTTCATCGACGACCATGATGACCTAAAGGGATATTAATATCAACATCGAGGTCTGTGGGATGAATGTACCACGACAGGATAAGTTATAGCAGCCTTCCGAGTCCAACTGAGCTTGATATCGATCATGATCATGAGTGCGCTGTTAACTCGAAGGTGCGGTCTCTCGTGGGTTCTGAATCATATGTGATCGTCGAGGACATATCCTCGGAAGACGAGAGTTGTGTTGTCAAAGCGGACGAAACACGACTGGAACCAGGGGAAAGTAATTCATCATTACTTCATCTCTTCATCCCTTCATGTTTCATGATCACTTACTGTCTCAATACTCATATATCATCCCCTCGGAACGAGTTCCCAATTCAATTGAAGAGAACCTGAATCCTCGGACTCGGATTTCGGAATCAATGACTCGGAATGCTGGAATGCGGAGGTGTGAGTCGTGCTCATGAGAGGACTAGTGAATCCTATGACGTTAACGAGAGAGGATGAGAACGAAATAAATGGGACCTGTAGGCGGAAAAGAGCTCGAACCGACTCAGAGTCGCCAGAATAGATGCGGGAGGTCGTATAATCATATTCGATTTCCCCGCCAAGGCTAACATATGGGTTTTTGAGACAATGGGAAAAGCAGTCCCTCGAGAGACTTGACGTGTATTCGAGAGAGTTCGAAGACACAACGCCGAGAGGTGGGTCATTGTCGCAACGAGAATGCAAGAAGAAACCGAAACACTCGATATCGATAAACACTCCACTTTAAAGACCAGTGTAAAACTACCTATACTTTGAGGAGAGATTCGAAAATTCGGTAAGAGATGAAAAGGTTTAAAAAAAACGTATTCGAAAGCAACGAAAGACGTGGAGTCACAGACGTTAGTCAAAGTCGAAAATGAACGGAGAAAGAGTAAAGGAAAGAAAGAAGAAAAAAAAGGAATAAGAGAATTCGAGAAAATGAAAGGAAAAAGAAAAAAAAAGGAAGAGGAAGAGGAAGAGGAAAAGATGCTAAAATGCTACCATGTCTACAATACAAGATGCGAGGGGGTGTTATTGGTGGGATTCAAAAAAAGATAAAATTCATAGTTAGAGAAAACCTCTTTCGACTAGTACTCGAAGAAGAGGCCTATGGAAAAGTACAAGGGAGGAGAGGAGAAAGAAAATGATCACAAACTGCGCATATATACACCTTTACAACAACAACAACGCCAACCCAATAATCAATCCGACTCTGCTCCATCCTCGTCTACCTCCTCCGCATCCTCCTCAACTTCCTCCTCCTCGACATAAACATCGCTCTCTTCTTCCACTTCATCATCATCATCCTCCGCCTCACTGACCCAAACCACTCTCTCCATCTCTTCCCACCCTTTCACGCTCAAATCAGACTCAAGCCCCATCTCCTTCACCCACTTCTCCATATCCTCCTTCAACCTTTCATCCAACATCCACTTCTTCAACGGCCTCCCATGTTGTCGTCTAAACAAGATATACTTCTGAATCTGCTGAGGCGTAAGCGAATCGCCCGTGAATTTTAGGGATTGAAGGTGAGGGAGGAGAATCCGCGAAGACGACAGCGAATGCGAGGAAGAATACGGGGGATTTTGATGCGTCGTATAAGAATAAGAAGTCGAGGAAGAAGAGGTGGTAGCCCCATTCGGACGTATCGGTCCTCCCGCTCTTTCCTTTCCATTTCCATTCAGGTTCCCATTCCCCACCACCGCTTCTCGCATCATCACATCCCCATGCCCATTCCCCTTCCCACCGACTATTCTGTTTGAATGCTGTGGTACCTGTTGGTCATCGACTTGAAACAGAACATCAAAACACCCTTCGTCCATCTCTGCGAAATCCACCTCTAGGTTCTCAATCTCCACCGACGTCCGCAGAAGCGACTTCCAACTCTCAACCGAGCATTCGAGGGCAACGACGATGAGCGTATTGAGATTCGGGAAGACAGGACCCCTGGGTACCGCCTCTTGCTCGGAATCGGATTCGTACAAATGTCCGTTGGGTGAGGAATAAGAGTAGCGATTGTCAGAGGGAGGACAAACAAGATAATCCACAAACTCGGTGAATGGCTGATCGTGCAACTCCACCTTCAGCTTGGTCACATTCGGCATCTCCAACCTACGAAACAGGTTGACCAGATAGCCCGGATCCAAATCGACCAACTGGACGTCCTTCAGCTTCATGAGCCTAATCCTCTCATCTCCCCACTCTTCCTCTCCTTCCAGGCTTGGTGGTACTGCTAGACCTGCACCAGGGGGGCCTGCTGCAGCAACTGGACCACCGCCGATCTTGGGTCCGGAGTAATGTAAGGATAGTTTCCACAAGTCGGGTGAACGAGAGAGCATTCGATGCCAGAGATCATAGGGAATGCGGACGTCGTCGGAATGCAAGGCAAAGTCAATGGTCTCGAGGCCCTCGAGGAATCGGGAGTGTGTCCAAGGTAAGTTGACGCCAATGAGGGATATATGCTTCAAGGCGGGTAGGGAACCTTCGAATACTAACACGGGAGGGGGGCCGATGGCAGTGAAGAGTCTCTCTGCGGTGCCCCACTCCTCGATGTGCCAGAGCTGCAATGACTCGAGACGAGTTGCGCTCCCGCATGTCGAGAGGACCTCTCTCGCGTAACGTTTACAAGTGAGGTCTCTGACTTTGAGAGTGAGGGATTTCCATCTGTTGATATGAGGGGTGACGATCTCGAATACGGGTTTGAACTCTTCGCGAAAGAGGGTCTTGCCCGAGATGTGGTCCTTCTCTGAAGTGGTGTCGACGCTGATGTCGATGAGGTTCTGTTTTGAACGGGCGAGATATTGGTTGGCGCGGTCGCGATGGGAGTTTGTCCTGAAGTGGATGGTTGTCCAGAGGGCGGAGGTGGCGAGGGCGACGTTGCGCCAGTGTTGGCAGACATGAGAGACGAGTACCTCGAAGCGGGGCGTGTTTGGGGGGAGGGAGTCCAAGTCCAACTCGTCTTGGCATCCGAGGTAGAATATGTGGGAGAGAAGCTCGTTTGGGAGGGGACGAGCGGCCATGAGGGACGGGGACTTTTGGTGTAGGGATCTGCCTGATTTGAGAAGTTGTACGTGTGGATGGAACAAGGTATGGGAGATGTTGTGTAGGGACGGAGACATTCCAAGCTGGAGTTGGGGGTTGTATTTAGACGTTGTTGAGGATGAGCAGAGGGAGGGTGCTTGAGAAAGTTCGAAACAGTTCTGTTGAATATGGGAGTGAGTGATGATACGGACGGGAAGGGAGAGGGTAGAGCAGGGGAGGGCGAAAGTGGGGAAGCCGAGTGGGGGGAGAAGCGTGATGATGATGGTGTATTTAGAGGAGGGAGATTAGAGAGGAAATAGCAGACTTGGACGATCAAAGCAAGCAAGAAACAAGTACTCTGTCACGCCTGCCTCCGCCGATGCGATGGGACTGGGAGCTCACCATTCCGGTAATCCTTGCTCAACCAGATCGACTTGCAACGTACTAGGATTAGAGTGGGAGTGGGAAAGTACGAGTGAGGGGGAGGGACATTTGGGGAGATGGGACCAGCGGAGGAGGAGAAGGAGGAGAGGGCCTTTATTGCACGGACGATGGCTCCCTTTTCGAACCGATTTCACCTCGGGCGACACGCAGCCAGGTCGCCTCCTCCCTTTGAAAGATTGAAAGACGCAGGCCAGCGCAGGCCTCCTCGCTCTCCCCGTCCATTCCCTCTTTCGGTAATTTCGGTCCCAACAATACGGCTCCATTGCCTCTTTCCCGCAATTCACACACCCCGGCACGTGGCTCGGCATCCCTATTCCCTGATTTCTCCTCCCTTTTATGGCCTAGTCTCTGTCCAGATTATCGAGATCATATCAAGATCCCCCCTTCTCAACGCATCACTAATCCAGTATCCCTTTCCTCCACCAATCACCCTCGCCCCGTCGCACGGATTTCTCCAGTATTTCTCCCCATCCCTGCCCTTTCCCACACATCTCCCACCTATTCCATTCCTTCGTCTCTGCACGAAAAATAACCAAACTCCCTCGTACAGACACTCCCGATGATGACACCTGCCACCCCCTCTTTCAAAATTCATCTTACGATACCTTTTGCTCCGTCAATATATTCTATTCAATTGTACACGTTTCCCCTCATCCTTACGCAAACCTTGTCACACATGGCACACCTATGAACACCATATTCATACCCGAATCAACATCCTACTCACCGACATAGCAATCCAATTTCATTTCCGTACATTAAACTTCTGCGATTTCCCTCCCTCTCATTCATTTCCTCTTTTCTCATTACTGAACAGGTACTCCCTTACACTATCTTTCGCACATCCCTCGTAATCCCATCTATAATTCATTCATTCCTCTTCGGCTCGCTTCTCCCAACACCACCCAGGGCTATCCTCTCTCCGATTCCACTCGGCCATTCCAGTCCTCTCCTCGGTCCCTTCTCCCAACCAACCGCTGCTCGCATATACGTCTTCGTGTCCGTTTCGAATTCGATCTGCCCAGTGTCCATTTACACTTAACGTTCATATCACCTTCCCGCCCCGCCCCTGCTCTCTCTCCTTCTCTCTTCTCTCACCCACTCCTCCCTCACACCCTTCTCGCACATCCAGAAATTCTCAGGTTCGATATCCTAGAACCTACAAATCGTAAGCATGTAAGCACGCATGCAGTTTTTCTCTTAACACCTCTAAATCTCCCTTTCGAATTCTGCGCACTGGCTCGTTCCCGTTTCACCGCATCGCATCGCGATTTCTCCTCAAGAGCTTCTTGTTCGTCAACCCTCTCTACCTCCCTCTCACTTCTCTCTATCTTTGCCTACGCTGGTAGATATAGCTCTATCCACTATACCATACAGCACCTGGAATATCACACATCTTGCATCCTTCATCACGATCTCATAATCCGTACCACCCCCAGCGTCACCTTGAACTCAAACCGCCCCCTGGATGCGAATTCATCTCATCTCTCTCGACATCCCATCGCCACATTCCTACCCTTCTCGTCTATCTACGCTCAGTCTCCCCATCCTCACACACATCCCTCTCCCCGACTTACTCTAATCACTCCACAGAGATACCGGAATGTCCACTTTGAAACAACCATCATTTCTTTCATTTTCCTCGTCGGTTCAGTCCTATCCCCCGGCGGACTCTCGTGACAGAGTCCTTCTCTTGCGTGCGTGCGTTCGTGGGCCTTGAGCTTCTTTTCTTGGATACCCTTTGTCAACCGTCCGAGTACATCGTGTGTTTGATTGTCTATATCCTGAATGTGCTCCCCTTGTCGCACTGCGGTCGTTCCTGTCTGACTTGACCACGGTGGCCGGTTTATTGATCTCTTCTCTCCTTGTTTTCGATCCTACCTGCTTATGTCAAGTTATGAGGTATACTGATGATCCCACACACATCTTCTCCGCCCTCCGAAAATGGTTTGTTTTTTGACAATTAAACAAACAAACATGATCTGACACGTCTTGTCAAAAGTCTGTCTATCCTGACTGATCCTGAGTATTCTGTCCAACGATCACGCGTGCCCATTCGAATTCCATGATCCCATGATCCCAGGAGTACAAGTATTGAGTAAGAAAGTAATGAGTATCCCCCTTCGGACTCGGCAAACATGAATGTACCAGATCTCTTTCGCGCATCTCCAGTACTTCGTGCTTCCTTGATCTTGGTTTCTGGGATCTCTGACATAACTTACTCATCTCGCTCATTGGGATGATCGATATCAAGCGCGAACTTGAACTGTTTTCTCCGACGATGCAACTGTGGCACTGCGGACTCGCGAGAAATTAGAATCATCCCTGGCTATAGGGTTTCAGAGAATTCGAACTTGAAGAACGTCAAAAGAGAAGAAAGAACAGAAAATATGGATAGAAGGAATTCGAAGATGCGCTCGCGGGGAGATATCGATTTCGAGAAGATCTGGTTTGGGAGGGTCTTTCTCGAGCCAAGTTTTGTTTATTTGATTGCGCGTACGCGTATACATGTACACGCGATGACATGGACAATACGATCATGTCGTCTGCAGGCGGGTCCGGAGTGCGTATGCGTAATAACGACTGCTAGGGACGGACGTGGCGTCGGGTTGTAACGTATTGGATACTTGGCAATATGCGTAGGATCTGTGACTGGAAGCCCTTGCCGGTACCCCACGGGGATGTCGTTATACTCGAGCGAGTGCTCAATATTCAATGTTCGACTCCAAGCAGCAAGATCACTCGATATCGCGTCCCGGCGTACGACGGCTTGAATGAATCATCCAGGTACACCTCTCCGTCATTCATCGAACTCCATTCCAATCGACGCTTCCAACACGTCGATATTGATACCCAATACAGCATCCACATCAACCTGGAACTCGAGCTTTCCAGGTTACACCTCCATTCCCGACATTGGCAATCTCAATTCCATTTCCTACCTGCACTCGCTGGTCCAGTGTCCATGTACAGTAAGTATATCAACTTCTCAACAGTTGTGTGTTATAACTATTACCGATTGAATGAATTGAACGAATTATCCGAAATTTCCAGAGATGTCACGGTTGCTAGTTGCAATATTGGCGGGATGATGACAAACTGGTGACGTGAGGAAAACTCAGATGGTTTGCAATTTGTTCCTTCTCTAGGATCCGGACGCAGTGTACGTAGTAATTTACAGGCGTATAGGAGTCTTCATATCATACCATGTGGTATAAGTGGAAGTTTGGAACAAGGAGCTCGAGAAGGAGGGCTTTGGGGCCTAGGGAGGGGAGTGGTGGAGATTTGCAGGACTTGACCGTGGTTTCAGACGGGGACGCTTCATTTGAATCGTTTCGCGAGGGCGAGTATAGACTCGGAGTCCTGTGTGAATTCCACCTATAACACCTTCCCAGCACAAGCTTGCGCCGATTTCCAACTTTGCCCTCAGGGCGGCCTACAGCTTGAGTATAGTTCGAAACCCGGTATTCCAACAGACTACCAACCCAAAATCTTGTCCATCCCCCGCACCTCCAGAGCATTCCAGTCCCGAGTCTTTGTTAGATCATATTGGCTATATGCGACTGTATTGGTCGTGCGTACGTTATATCGTCCTGATCTAGGACGGAGGTCTGACTTTTGCTGTTATGGCACATGGTCGAGTACGTATACGGTTGGGGAGAGGTGCGATCAGTGCGATGACGTTCGGTTTTTGCCTGTGGCGGGGCGAGGTGGATGGACGGGCTGTCGAAGGTGGTTGACGACCATCAATGGACGCATGGTGGACGCGTGTATTTACATTATTTTCTTTTCTGGCTTTGGACTGGGTTTCGTTCTTACTGTCTGTGTGTTTAAACGTACTGGGATTTACATGCACCCTTCCTAGGCTTGTGATTATGATGGGTCCAAGTGCTATAAAGAAATTAGTGAGTGAAGTGTGTGTGTGGTATTAGTGTTTCATTGCCGTGTACGGTACGACTAGCACTAGTGTGTTATAATGCATTACTCACGAGGAACCGATTTCTCAGAGAGTTTGGTGTGGGTTTTGCATATCAGATTTACACGTGGGTGTTTCAGTGAAACCCAGTGCGATCTCTGACCAGAATGGGTAGTGTCATGGTTGTTCGTGAATTCAATTTTGATCATTTTCCTTGATCTCGGATTGCAATTGTTTTGAGTTGGAGCGTTGGCGTATGTGCCCAGGTTGGGAGGCCAAGAGCTCCCAAATCACGATCAAACCACGCCAGGAGTAAGTTACTGGTTTTAGATGATGGTGGTTTCGGTGGTCGAGAGAGGGTGAGAAATTGAGGGACCCCGGGAAATCACAGGGAAATTTGATTACTTCATTTTGTCTTATTTTTGTTTCGATTTTCTCGCCGGCGGGATTGGCTGTCACGATGGTGCGCATGACGTCCAAGTGCGGGTCACAGCCCGAGTAAGTATTGCTGGATCCTCTTAGACATTTCCGATTCGACATTTCTCTCACTCAGAGACTCGGACTCCACCGTCAGATTCAACATCAGTATGTATGCTTGTAGGCCATGTGTTCATTCGCTGAACATGCTACTCCGCCGAACGGGAAATCCCCTTCCTTCACTCGTGAAAGGTGGATCAGCAGGTGAGAACATCAACACCACAGAATCACTCAATGAGCAAGAAGGTACAGCAGAGTATGCGAAGGAGACAGATCCTGTGTTGCGCTCGTGTTTCTCTTGGCCAATTAAAATCAGCACCTGCAGAACGAAAAAGTTTAGATTCCTTGCCACCATCATCGATGTCGCGGCCGAAATCTTCATATGCGCGTCTCTCCAAGCCCATCCATCCATCCATCCGTCCATCTGTCCTTTGTCTCTGTTCCCCCTTTTCTTTGAGATTGCTTTTTTAAGCGTTTGGGGTGTACTCCAAATCATGGGGAAATTTGATGATGGTGGTGGCCTAACTACAACAAGCCCCGGTTTGATACAGATTCAAACTTTCAGCAACTAGAACAAGAACAAGAGCCAGAGTCCAAGAGTCCATTACGGTGGGTACGCTTTTCAAGCGTATCGTATGATTCGTATCTTGATCGGAATTAAACATACTGACTTGGACTCGCTTTGCCATGGTACTACGCTACGTGTGCATGTACACTTTTACAGGATCAAATACGGTACGGTATTCGTTACCGTTTCGCGCTAGACTATCCAGAGGAAAGAGAGAGATATTTGAGCGCGACGCCGCAGTCACACATGATCTGGTCGATGAAAAAACAATATTCAAATCGCTGGATCTTGGGCTTTTCTAAGTCAGGGTCGGAGAAACTCGATAATGTATTACTATTGTACGAGATTGCACGCCAATTGCATTGCAGGGGGGAGTTCAGTACGGTAAGTGACGGTTTTTCGCTCGTAACACCCGTTCCGGTCAGAATTGATTCATGGCTTTATCGTACCGCACTCACAAGGACGGGGAAATTGGCGAGTCAATTTCAAGCACTACATCATCTTGAGAATGGTATTTGATTTTCTGCTTCTCTTTATGGTAGTATTCACTCCTCTCTCGATCTTGGAAAGCCTCGAGGATTGCAAACTGCGTATCAAGACATGCACACGCTTTATTGTGTATTCCAACTATTCCATTCCGCTCGGAGCGACCTTGGTCATCATCGATCTACTCGCATGACCTCATGGGTAACAGTACTACTGTACTGTATCACTTTCGCCCCTTGCTAGTTGCCCCCCTCAGGTTCGTAACAGCCCTACTTTGTCATCATGGAGCTTGAGCTTACGCTCAATCCCCCAAAATGGTGAAATGCACAAAGAAGGTGAGCAACATCGGGACCTAGTAAGTTCTGGTTATCGGATTTAATATAGAGTGAGTTGAGTACTTACGATAGTATGGGGGAGTTTACAGCATTATTGGGTGAGGGGGAGCGTCTGTTACGGTTGTGTGCGGTGATGATCAGCGCCCTACGTTCCGTCGTACTACTACTGTACTCCAGACTGTTCGCATCCGAGGCGGGCTGCGCGAGGGTTCTCTCTGTTCAATAGTTCTTCCAACTGCAGGAATATTCAGTGTCATGAGGAGGAACGGAGATAGTGGCCTTGCCTTGGTTTTGTCAACTTACAGTTTTTCGGATTTTAGGAATTGCGGGCGGCGCGCTCGGATCACAGAGCGATCCGTCTCTGGTTTCGCGGATAAAGTCAGATTGCGATACAATGTGTCTCCATCTCCATTCTTGTCGCGGGTGAGCGGACTGGCTTACTTTGATTGGTTACATTTTTGACGCGCCTGACTCCCGCGAGGGACGTGTCAATCGTGCATGCAGGCTCGAGCGCAAGGGCGCGATCAAGCCCAACTTTTCTTTCTTCATTGACACAGTGCTATCATTTATCATTGACTTGTCAGCGTTTGCATGTCTCTTTTTGGTGTTTGTGTTCAGGGTCAGAGGGCGAACGAGACACAAGGCAGGACAGACTCCCATCCGGGAGAATGTATTTCCATAAGGACAAGTGACGTGATTCTCGTCGCTCAAGTTTAGCTCCTTGTTACTGATACATCCTGCATTCAGACGGTCGGGTTCATATGACCTTTGACTCGGTTGTGTCGGGCTCGCCATATGGTATGGTACTGCTATCGTGGTAGTATGTCCCCCATTTCTCGAGCAGAAAAAAAATAGCGCAAGGGAGTGTGAGTGTGAGTATGTCTTGTTCGGAAACCCGAGCGGTGGATCAGAAAAACCCTACTCAAACGTTGATGTTTTTTTTAGTTTCTAGACGGTGACTGGAAAATCAAGGTTTGGGGCCTTGATACTCCGTGATATCGGGTTTCCGTTGTATGGTCTAGTGTGATATGCATGGAACCCTGGGCTTGGCCGAACGATGGGGGAACTCAACATATGACCATGAATGGTGATGAATACAGGACACGCCTCAGAACACACGTACGCCCACACGACAGCAACCCCGACTGGTGAAATCATACGTATATGTCAGAGTTGGATCATCATCCGGGCCTGGGCACGTATGTATTCCCCCATCGATTGTATTGCTTATAAAACAAAACATAGATCAGCGATATCATTGGGCGACATGAGTCTTGTGGTGAAATTCGTGTTCTTGGGACCTTGTGCTCCGGGATGAGGTTACGTGTCCGACGGGTCGGTGGGTGTGTTTATATACATCATGATATCGTTCCCCGAAACAGCTTAACAACTCATTCATTCCCGCTTCTCTCGACTCGAACTTAACCTCCACCATCACATCCCTCTGGAGCAAAGTTGAATTTATGGAACCTCTCGAAGGAACTCATTAAAAGAAGCGAAACCTGCTGACTGGTTGTCAATTCTATGCTTCGCTCATCACCCAACTCACCGACTTGTTCCCTACCCTCTCCGACATCTCCACATCTCGCCGCCCTGGTGTGAACGAAATCTTTTCAGTGACCCGATTCGTTCGTTGCGATGTTCGTCTCATTGTCACCGCAGCAACACACGCGTTGCGTCGAGTTCCGATATCTGAAGTTTGAACATTGAGCCCTCGAATCCGATCATTGTCGACAAAATCAAAGAACCTTCCAGTCGGACCCATCCCACCACATTCCACCAAGATACGAAGCCACAGACGCCAAGTCATTCATTCATCGAAACCCACAAACGGGCAACGCTGCCCTCGCGCTGCATGCGGGGCGCCAAAAGAAATCTACCATAGATTAATCAGAAAAGCACAGCTGATAAAGTTAAGTTGGGAACGAACGGCCTAGTACCAAGGACCAATCCCGGACAATCCTCATCCTAGCTCTCGACTACGTTTGCACCCTACACATGGTCCACAATCCCAACACAGCCCCACGCAACCAACCCTCTGCCGAACACATCATACGCAAGCCGACAATTCATTCAGAGATCATACATCATGATGACCTCAAGTTCACCAATTCATCACTCCATTTCAAGAGATCTAAATACTGATCCAGTCGTCCCCCCACAGCGCCTCACCGAGATCATCCCGAGGCGCACCGCCTACTAACCTTACTTATCGCCTCGCGTATTCATAGTCGATGTGTCACCATCTGGTATCTGCTCGCCTCCCCCGCGTTTTTATGTCACCTCCTTGCCGTGAATCTAGCCAATCATATCAAAACGGCGAGATACACGAGGACCCACTTTCCTCGAATTGGGAAATCAAGCGCGAGCACTACGTACGAGTTTATATATATGTTATCTCGTCCCTGATATCAGACGTTTCTTCTGAGCCAACTGGGAAAGATTGGGGTTCCTGGTGTTGTTGACGTACAAACCTCGACAAGCTCATAAACGAGTAAGGTACCTTGCATGCGTGATTCGGATATGTCACTGAGACGGTGCGGGATTAATGCGGGCGGAGCGTTGATGTGCTCGAACCCACAAGTGAATATATGCATTCATTGTTCCCACCCGAAGCTTGGGCTCTACGGAAGTTACACCGAAGTAATAGGATATTCTTCATCCGAAAGTATGATTGACCTGGGTTTCGCAGGGAACGATTGTATATTAATAGTGCAGGAGTTCTGGATGATTACCAATAAAGATCATTGGGATTTTGAAGCTCGTAACCTCAAGCGGGCTTGTTCTAGTGCTCGATAGACGTCCCCGGCGAAGGTCGAGTTTGGTTTGGACTCGAAAAGCTGCATGATTGCAGGAACAGCTTCTCTCGTCAAGATCAGCCTTCTTCGTGCCTCGGAAGGATGATCATCGTGTTCTTTTGAGGAGTGCGATGTTGATGGCTCTGCAGATTCAGAGTCTTCTTGTCGCCTCGAATTTGAATTTTGTGTGATACCATCAACTCTGTTTTCCCTTGGTTCTCGGTGGGAGTTTGAGTTCTCAGAAGTGAGCGACGGAGGATCTTGGGAAGAGGGCGTAGATTGATCACGGTTGGTATTTTCGGAAGGAAGTGGGCCAGAGGAAGAACCGAGAGCTTCTGGCATAGGAGCAAATTCGTGATAGATCTCGTCGAGCCCTGAATTCGGTTGTGGGACTATTGCGCCTCGTTTGAGAAACTCCTGTAAATACGAAGAAGCTTTGTAGGCTAGAATCATAACGATAGAAATATATGAGTCGAGGCTTGGGCCATGAATAGTTCATCACTCCTCACCTCTCCAATGCGACCACGATCTCCAAATACAAAAGAAAAATGGCAAATTCGGAATTAGGGCTAGGGTGGGTGCAGATTGATTGAGGTTAGAAGCAACGCGTATATTGGGAATGAGATGCGAACGCACGGACTACAATGAAGGGGGTGGTCAAGGGTGCAATGGCTGCCCACATCAGGAACCCTCTTCGATGTCGTGGTGTTCTCTTCTCCAAAAGCGTCTGAAGGTGGGCCAGGGGCGACTGGCACGCTGTACCAGGATACACCAATGGTATCTTTCGCACACCATACCATTATGATTGTGGGATGGGGTGAAATGACTATGTCAACCGATCGGCAAGGAAACAATGGTAAGATGGAACAGCGCTCACAAGTGGAGACGGTGAGTCGCTTGTCACTTTGTCTTCGGAACGCTTTAGTTGCATAAGCTTTGGGCCAAGAGATGTATCCACAGACTTCAAAGCGAGCTCCTCGAAGTCCATCCGATCGACCAATCTCTCCCCATAGAGGAAGGTCTTGCGCTGCCACATGGAAACAAATGCAATCAGTTAGTTCTGGTTCTTTCGACAACCGCGGTTCATCCTGGTCTCAGAGATCGTACCAAATTGGCATGTATGCGGGCTGGGTCCATGTCACGGGACTTTCCGTACACAAGTACCACGTCCAAGGGGAGGAGTTACTCACTTTCCAGTTTCCCTCCGGAGCCCGTCCAAACCCAGCCCAGATTTCTGCAGCCTTAACACCTAACCACCTGGACCAATCTTTACCCCTATCATCTTTTGGAGGTGGTGTAACAAAATGATAATAGATGAGACGCTCTTGTTTCGGTGACGTCGAAGCCGTTGTGAGAGGTAAAGCAATAATACGCATTGAGCGTTTGCCGAGTTGAACGAGTGACATTGCCAACGGTCCGAATTTCCGGTATTATGAAGAGGTTTGCTGGGGTCTTGCCTACAAATTGCAGTATTATTCGCAGAAGAAGATCGAGAGATGGGTCCGTGGAAGGCAAGGGAGGAATATACAGACAACAGTGTTGACAGGCTCTCCGACCTGGTTTTCGGTGGCGGCTCCAACGGCTGAGCTGGACGCTCGGCGTGTCATGAGCGTCTAATATCCAAATCTTGAGCACCTTCCAAATCAGGAAAGGGAAAGGCCGAACTTCTGGATTTAGACATGAACGGAACCGTGTGACTGTGACAGGTAGAAGGGAAAAATCTGTGATAAATCGAAAGAAACAGAGACCCCTCAAAGTCCCCTGGGAGTCGACATCTTGACGGACGGACTCGAAGAAAATTTTGGAGCCATTGATTCGGGAACAAGGGAAGGATCTCGGTAACAAGAATGATTGTGAGGTTCGGGCTTCCCCAGACTCTTAAGCGAAATGACGAGAAAGACAGTCAGCCCGCGAAATGGTTGAGAGACCGTACATTTCAGGCTCGGGTGTGGCGTGTCGGTGAGAAACCTAGTCTGCACTCGATTGATGTAGGCCTTTAGACATGGTCGCGATTGCTCGACCGTAAGGGCTATGTTGAAGAATGTTGCAGCAGTTCTCCACGTTGATGGGTAGAAAACGTGTGTTACCAATTCATTAGACAGTGTCCGTGAGAGAGGGTATAATATTGGTACATGACAATAGTATAAATGATATGTGGTAAGTTTTGTTCCGAGCCCAGATATGAAGAAGTGGGACACGGAGGGGAGCAATAGATATTCCACCAATACAGAAACCACGGGAACGGAAACATTAGTTTGAACGGAAAATCAGATGATTGTCCTGCACATCAAGTGCAAGCCTAATTTTCCAGACTTCCCGTTTGATGTCTCCGCTACAGCTCTTTTTACAGGCTGCGATAGGAGGGGAGCAAACCGAGGTACAAGCCAGTGCCGCTGGATTGGTCCAATCCGGCATCCAGCGGTGACCACTGAGGACGATGTATAAGCACCAGACAATAATGACCATATCAAAAGCAATGATAAAGGCCAAACCTGCACGCAGTGCAGAACGTGCTCCCAGGAAGTATTGCGTCTTTGTCAGAGAATAGTCTCTGGAAGAGAGGGATAGATTCAGTTGCGTACGATCAGCTTCTGCCCATTGCTCCGAAGGGAAGCCAAGGCTGATACCGCTCGCAAGCATGGCACTAATATAATACTCGATGAAGTTAGCACTTGTCGTCGTGGTATCGCCCGTCCCAACAGTGAGACCAGCAGAGCTGATAAACCTGGAGATCCCATTTTGAGACGGGGTAGAACCCCATCCCATACCGGTCAGCCAAACAATGGCAAAGTCGGCAATGGGTTGAAGGCCGCTACTTATCAAAGCCTCAAGGCCAACCCAATCTTCAAACCCGCCCACTTGTCGTGAGGTCAGGGTCGGACTTCCCTCCACATTGATCTCTCCATTTCGGATGCTGAAGCGAACGGCGCAATGGACATTCGCGGTGGACTCGTCGAGTTGCAAGGAAAGGATGAGGGTCATGTTATCGCTTGTTACTTGACCCATTGCAAAACCATCTTCCAGAAGGGGGACGGGGGTTGGAAGGTCGTACGTGGAACCGGCAATCGTGAGTTGGTTCACGGTACCACTTTGCTCTAGCGAGACGCACTGCGTCGTGAGAATGGGAAGAGATGTATTGACGGAAGCAGAGAAGTATGTCGCATTCCGGGTGCTGTTTTGAGAGAGCATTGCGATACTATTCAGGGTTGCAAGATTTTGTCCAAAAAGGATGCTACCCTCGGACATGTCCACGTGGTTGAGCGGCCCGACGTGGCTTTCGACCTGTGTCCCTTTATTGTTGGAATAGCTGGTAGTGAATGATTGCCATAACGGGTGGGTGAGATTGGCTGAGGTATCGGGAAACTGGAAGTTGATGATGTCGGACATGGAATGGGAGATGAATAGGTTTCCAAGACATGCATCCGAATGTCGTGGAGAAAAGGCCGCGTTGTTACACGGAGTTCCATATGCGGGGTGGGACATAAAAGGAAGGTCGACGTATGGGTAACTCGAGGGAGGGTCAGGAACAGGTTGAAGGACAGGGACGCTGAGAGTCACAATTGCGGTTGAGTAGAGTTGAAGCGCAGTGGCAGCAAAAAGAAGGAGGGCAAATAGCGATGACATGGAGACGAAGCGTCGGCGAATAAGGTGAATGAACACCTTGCACATTGTCGAAATGGATTGGAAGATGCTGAGTGATTGTAATTCCGCAAGACCAGCGCCAGTCTTCCCGTCGCAGAGTCTTCGACTCCAGAGCTGGGTGAGAGCCCAGCTAGCTATTAAGGCTGTAATCCCCTCCAGGATCTTTGCGATGATGTTGATGATGGTAATGATATCTTTGTCCCCGAGAGAGAATCCGATCCAGAGCTGGAAATCCAGTCCAAGCCTGAAAGTCCGCATCGTCACGTATAACACGCCTGCGTCTAAGCAGAGGGCGAAGAGCGCAAGGATGATAAGAAGGTATGTCCTCCAGTCCTTCCATAACGGTGTAACGATGAGCGTCGAATCAAGATTGTGAATCAGGCGTTCAGAGCTCCCGTAAGAAGTATAGGATTGCTCGTCTGCTCCTGAAACTCTAGAATAGGATGGTGTGACTGGGCTTGTAAGGAATGGACGAAGTTGGTGGTTTTCTGCATCAAATGACACGGGATTATGAACTTGAATTCTACCGAGATTCGAACGTAAGTCACTCACCTGCTGGAGGGTAATAATAGGCCATTTTGGTTGTGGGGATTAGAAGAAAGAGTGCATTCGACACGAAGCTCCTGGGGGTAAAGAGCGTACGAATGGCCAGCTGTACGCTTCACTTGTCAACTGAATTGAGTCTCATTTTTAGTATGAAAAATACAAATGCCGACGTCCCATGCCATGCCCATCTGTCTAAAAAATGAGGCGCTCATCTATTCAGGGGGCAGTGAGCGGCTGTGAGGGGCGCCTAATATCCAAGAACACCGTTACGCGTTTCCTGGGGTAGCGGCCACCACCACAACTCTCTTTCGCTGCAACATCGCACGCAATCCATCTCAAATCCATCGTTGAACTTTACTAGATATCATCATGGAGTCGCCTCTCGAATCCTGTTTCTCCTGCAGAAAGCTCCGGATCTGACACCCCTCTGGAAGAGCAACCACAAGCGGCAACTCAGGACACCGCAAGTTGGTTGGGCAACAGTATCCTCAGCAAAGTCGGTTTGGGTGGCAAGCGTAGATTGCCATCTGGCAGTGGATCATTTGGGTCTCTTTCTGGTGTTAGAGACACCAAGAGTAGGAGGCGGGAGGATCTTCACGGCCCCAGCTTGCGAAGGCTGGCTGGTGCCGCTAGTGCATACTTGCTGAGTGGCGACCCATATGGTGAAAGAATGAGACCACACATGAAGGAAGATATGGTGGACACTGGTTTAGTGGACAGACTGCGTAAAGGTGATCGAATTTAGTTGACGATTTCTATCTCGTTCTCATTTCAACCATACAGAGTTTGGCGACCCCTTTGATGATTCCTTGGTCAAAAATTTGAGCTAGAATGTGTCATGTGTATTGTATGAGCTTTCATTTCATCTCCTGGCCATATTTCGTTGACGACTTGCATAGGTAGATTGTCGAAAGTTCACAGTCAGGTTATGGATATCCCCGTTCCGTCCCATCTCGGATCGATACAATGTACCCTAGTCATCTTCTGCTATCATTCAACGTTTTTGTTCCAGTAACGGGTTTTCAGGCGTGATCTCGTTGATTCACAGTCACTGCGCCATGAGTGCGATCACATGTCCGTAGACCTCTCCTATTCTTCTTCGTTATTTCCCATCTATTTTTGCACTGAACATGTGGTGTATGCTGGCTCTTGTCTCCACGGGGAAGATGTCCTTTCCGCACTTTCATGGAGGAGATAATCAGCCCTTTGATCTAAATGTATGAGTTTATCTTCTCTTCGTGCCGTCTTGTGAATTGACCTAATATTGAGCAGCAGTATGACGTCTAGGTTCTGGACGTGCGCTGTGTTGCATCTTCCCCCGTTGCGCTAGAAGTCGATGTGTGAACACCACGAGGTTTCCGAAATTCCTCCGAGGTAGTATTTGGGCTTCGCCATTGTTGACGACACCTCTTCCCCGCGATTGTCGCTAGAACACTCCCTATTCATTGCACGGCCTCAATGTTGAGCAAGTACCGAATCCTGACCTGTGAGTCGTTCGGGGTGATTGTACGAGCCTCATGTATGATGGGCTAATGTTGGCGAGGAACAGCTGAGCAAGTCGACTTCTTCTTGGAGAATGGATACGTGGTGATCAAAGGCGCATTTACGAAGGAGCAAGCAGATCAATGGACGGAAACCATGTGGATTCGTTTGGGCCTTGACCCCAATGATAAATCGACGTGGGATAGGGAAAGGGTTCATATGCCATGGCACAAACGGGAGGTGGTCGCGAAGTTTGCCCCTAAGGTGAGAAACTCGATGTACCGCCCCTGCATCATCCATGACCCAATTGATATGCAGGCATGGGATGCTATCCAAGACCTACTTGGGGGAGAAGAGCGAATCGATGAAGTCAGCTCCTCCTGGGGTGATAGTTTCATAGTCAATTTCGGAACCCCAGAGATGGAGAAGTCCGAATCCGCTGTTGAACCCCAAAACCTCAACAATTGGCACGTTGATGGAGACTTCTTCGTTCACTACCTCGATTCCCCTGAGCAAGCCCTTTTGG
Organism: Meripilus lineatus; assembly: GCA_027627245.1. Taxonomy (NCBI): domain Eukaryota; kingdom Fungi; phylum Basidiomycota; class Agaricomycetes; order Polyporales; family Meripilaceae; genus Meripilus; species Meripilus lineatus. The sequence continues at coordinate 50,393 of JANAWD010000028.1, read as the reverse complement.
TCATACCCATCTTCTCCGACATCGAACCTTCCGGCGGTGGAACTTTCATCGCTCCAGATGGGATCGACCTTATCGCGAACTACCTTGCAGCTCACCCTGAGGGTGTTCTACCAATTTCCCTCTCCTTCGTTTCATCCACTTCGACGAAGACCGATCCCAAAGACGATCCGTCGTATTGGTCTCACCTCGAGGCAGTGAAACGTTGCAACAACTTTGTCGAGATGTCGGGGGAGGTCGGAGACGTAGTGCTATTGCACCCTCTCATGTTGCACTCCGCATCCAGAAATCACCTCAGAATCCCGAGGATCATTACGAACCCCCCAGTCGCGCTGCGGGAACCTTTTAAATTCGATCGAGAGAACCCCGAAGATTACAGCCTCGTCGAAAGAAAGACGTTGAGAGCCTTGGGCGTCGATCGATTGGATTTCAAACCGACGACCGAAAGAAGAACACTGGTGCCGAAGAGGGTTGACGTGCAGAATGATATGCTGGAACAGGAGAAGCGAAGATTGGCAGAGGCTGCTTTGTTGAAGTCTGAAGGACTTGGGGCACAGTCCTTGGTCATGAAACCGATTCCAGTGGTCTGAATTGCTTTGCTTTGGCAATGTATCATACTCCCCTGCAGAATTTTGCGGGGCCACTTAGCCTTTCGATGCGAATGCTATTTGAATGTCTAACAATGTAAAAGGCATGACACCGCCCTAGGCGGACCGGCCGTGGAAATTATTCCTGTGAATGTCGAGTACCCCACTGACGTTTCGTAGGAAAATGCCTGATGTGAGGGCAGAATCCTTCGTGCGATGTAAGTTTCTTGCTGTTTATGGTGCCCCCGAGATTCTGAACGTTCTTCTGAGGCTTCTTTGCAGTTACATCTACAGCGGCGCATGAGGCAAGCGGGGGCATCTGACCGCCTTCAACGACATACTGGGGATCCAGGTGACTTGAGAAGCCCTCCGATTTGCTAACCGAAGTGGCATGTGGGTCTTTTGAAGGTGCATGACTACTTCGTATAATCTGATCGTGCTCGGATAGCTTTAATCGCTTGCACCCTGCAGGGAAAATGAACGGTAGGATGTACCTCATCGACGTTTCGGCGGGGAACGTCTGTCAAGGTGGTGAGAGTCAGTGTTGGGCTTCCTCGCTTTAAAGCGGGGTCAAAGAAACCTTCGCCCCCTCAACTTTCCCCGGAGTGATTCACGACGATGTGGGGATTCTTACCTTGGGTACTATCTGTGTGCTTGGTAGCGACCATTACAGGCGCAACTGGCCAAGCAAATGATTCAGTTGTAACCATTTCAGATCCTGCGGCGCTCGTGAACCTGTTCATTGGAACCACAAGAGGCGGGCATACCTTTCCTGGTACGACCACTACAACAGTTCATGTCGACCATATCATGCTAAGCTAATCCAACAGGGGCAACTTTACCCCATGGAATGGTCAAAGTTGGGATGGATACGGATTCCCCGGGAAACGTGAGCCTGGCTCTTTGGGTTTCTGGTGACGGCTAGGCTGATTTGATGTCGCTAGCATGCTGGATATGATGGTGATCCCACCTTCAACGTGACTGGATTTTCTCAGCTTCATGACGATGGTGAGTCAACATGAAAACTTGTCGGATTTTGATATCGCTGGATCTGAACAACACAGGTACCGGAGGGGTATGTAACTGATGTTGGGGACGCTTCTGAATCTTCTGATACGCTCGTCTAGGCCGTCCCTCTCTCACTCTTCAAGCTGTGGGCATTCCCGTCTTGTGGAAAATTTGACACATTCGAGGAGTGTCCAACCTCTATCGATGGACGCAAGACTCTCAGGAAGGTGTTGACCAATGGTACGCGAAATAAGTTATTCTTGAATTTATCCGTAAATGGTGGCACACTCTTTTTCAGGACTGCCTGATGACACCGCCGAACCGGGATACTTTGCTTCGAATCTGGTTTGTTTATTCTGTGTTACTCCAACTTCAGTATCATTCACGATGTCACGCTTCCGAAGTCCACAGGAATGAGGGTTGAACTTACATCAACTCGTCGGGCCGCGCTGCACAGGCATGTAAACAACTCAACATTATTGGACTGTCATATCAAGGTTGTATCAGGTATACTTTTCCCTCCGGTACACGGAATCCTAGGATGGTAGTGGACGTAACAAACGATGGACAGCGCAGCAGCACCGACCCTGTAATGACCCTCGATCCAGCGACTGGCCGTGTGTCAGGTAAACTCCATACAAGGGACGTCCTCCGCGCTTTTCTGATCTTGTGATACTAGGCGGTGCTTCGTTTGCTGCATCGTTTGGGCCTGGGAGGTTCCGTGCTTTCACCTGCGTCGACTTCAAAGGTGACGGGTTTGAACTGGTATCTGCCATCCCTGACTCTCATTTCGTTGATTCTGTGTTAAAAGTTTGTCTTGGCAGGGACAACCAAGGGAGTCCGGCGCCTGGCTTGGAGACTTTCCTGTCAAACAAACAGTGAACCTTCAGCAGTTGTACTTTGGTCAGCGCTTTCTTGACGTAGTTGGGTGTCGTAATTGATGCATTTGTTTACTGTAGGGTTTAGGGACGAATTGGGTGCCCTTCTGACATTCAGGCCAGCCCCAGTAAATGGTATGCAGCATCTGTTAGGATGGCTGAGGTGCTCATATATGTTCAGGGTCCACTGTAATTCTTGCCAGAGTTGGTGTCTCGTTCATCTCTGCTGAGCAAGCGTGTTCAAATGCAGAGGAAGAGATACCCGATTTTGGCTTTGACAAAGTTCGGACGTCTGCGAAAGCGCAGTGGAATGATCTTCTTGGTAGAATCCAAGTTGACACCACGAACGTCGATCCAGAAATTGTGCAACTGTTTTATAGCTCAATTTACCGAACGCATATATCGCCCGCTGATTGTAAGTCTTGTCCATGTGAATTTTCGCAGTACATATGTGCATCTTAATTGTCCATCCCAACAGATACTGGCGAGAATCCAAAATGGAACTCCACCGAACCCTATTATGATTCATTCTATTGCAATGTACGTGAGGTTCTAGCCTACGTAACCACATGGTATACTGATAGCTCCAATGATAAGTGGGACACATATCGTACCCTATATTCCTTTATGAGCTTGCATGATCCAGTAAACTTCGCGAGGATCGTGAGGGGAATGATCAACATTCAGCAACACGAAGGTGAGTGTGAGGCGTGAGAAGTTAACTCTTTACTCACTGGATGGTAGGTTGGCTTCCTGAGTGTCGAGGCGCAACCGCGCAGCATTTTATACAGGGTGGAAGCAGTACGTATGATGAACAATGTAACTACATGATCAAGACTCATGGTTCTATCAAAGATGGGGATCCTATCCTTGGGGAATTTTTTGTCAAGTAAGCACGCAGTGAAACTCCTCAACTTTGTCATCAACATGATTACCTCAGGTTCCACGAGCACATAGGATCACTTAACGTCTCTGCAGACGCTTTGTATGCTGCATTGTTGGCAGATGCGGAAACCCAATCTCCTAATTGGGACCTGCAAGGACGCCAGGCGAACATATGGAAAACTCTAGGTTTCATCCCTTCCGATGTGTGGGAACCCAGCGGCACGAACACGAAACAGGTTTCTAGAACTCTAGAGGTACGATTATTCTAGTATTCTTATCTCCTTGGCCATGAGTAAGCCCGTTCGCAGTACGCCTTCAACGATTTCACGATTTCTCAAGTTGCGAAAATACTAGCAAAGAAGGGTGATGGTGCAAAGGTAAATCAAACTAAGGCTCTTTGCTCGAACGAGTACCCCATCACGAATTACAGTATGCTACGCGCGCCGGAAATTTCATCAATGTCTGGAACGCGAATACAACTGTACCTGGACGACCAGATATAGTTGGCATGATGCAGGTAGGTGATATCCCATTACTTCTCTGGATTATCATTCCTTATTACCTTTTACCAGCCACGATTCGCGGATGGGACCTTCAACTTCACTGATCCCCGTCATTGTAGTGTAAATGATCCAGAGCAATCAACTTGCTTCCTCAATGCCGCAAACAAGGACGGATACTACGAAGGGTCTCCAATCATTGTACGTCTGGGTTGTATCGGGTCGCCACATTGAGCTGATTGCTTCCGACAGTACACACAGGTACCCTTCTTCCATTGATTTTGGTTCTTGCGATTGATGAGCTCGGTCTGATACGGTAGTATGTCCCACAAGATACCGCTAAACTCATCCAACTCCAAGGTGGTGCCAACAAATTCGTCTCACGTTTGAACTTTATTTTTGATGAGGTATGTGTACTTTGGACCAGAGGTTGAGAAGATCTCGGTAACACATTTTCTAGAATTACTTTGACTCCACGGATGAACCGTCGCAACAAATACCGTTCATGTATCATTATGCGAATCGTCCCGGTCTCAGCACTCAGAGATCTCGCCAGGTCATCGCCGAATTCTACAATACTTCAAGGAATGGTTTACCAGGAAATGACGGTGAGCGTGATATTCGATGCCTCATATTCCTATGCTGACTCTCGATTATGCAGATTCCGGTAGGACATTGGCCGGTTCCAGGAAATCTATCTGACCCCATTGAACTAGGTGCCATGGGGAGCTACGTTGCTTTCTATCTTGCTGGGCTCTACCCATTACCGGCAACTCGACAATTTCTCCTTTCGTCTCCGTACTTCTCTCAAATATCTTTCACCAATCCGATTTTCAAGACAACCACAACCATTCGAGCAACGAACTTCAAAGGGAACCCGAAGGATGGAACTGGTGGAACAGTGTTTGTCAAGGTCAGTCAGTTTCGTTTTCAATGGGGGTGGCTCTGATTAGTGTCGTAGAGCGTGAAGATCGACGGAAAACCTTGGAAGTCAACTTGTTTCATTGATTGGGACGCATTCATCAAAGGTTCAACCATTGAATTGGAGCTCACGGACAATATTACCGAACCATGTGGGCGGAATTCGCAAGCGCTGCCTCCATCGTTGTCAACTGGTGGATACGACTGAGTTGTTTCCAACAAGGTAAAATTGGCGAACATTGAAATATTGTCACTGTAATTGGACCCCTCCGTTTGATTTCGCAAAGAATCCTGTTTCAATCAACAATAATGACCAGCCTGGAACTAAAACGAACCTCCCTTTTGGTCACTTATCGGGAGGTCCGCCTGGTGTAGATAAGTTGGTCAGACCGCCGTTGATGACATGGCTACAAAAGGAAAATTCACGACGAACGTTGAATGTTGAGGGTGTTTGCGGCGAGAACAGATGAACCACTGTTGGCCCATGGCTCCAGACCGATAGAGAAGGATACTCACTCGTCAACACTCAATGATCTTGTGGGTTCCAGATTTGTCCCGCCGTAGTCAATACCTGGGTGCGATTGAGATGTTACTTTCCAACATGACATCCACCCACGTTGTGCCACGTGGCAGCATCGACTCCGGCGTCGTATTCTCGGAAGGGTGTCACCATGACTGTAAATACTGCTGAACGGTGAGCACGTTGATCACAACGGGCAGTATATGGGACATAATGTACCTATCGCTCATGAAGAGGTATCCTTGGTTCTGGAATTGTCCTGTTGGTCGGATCCCATGGGGTGCATAAGCGACCGTCCTTCGGGGTGAGTAGGAACGAACATCCCACTGATTACATTTTTCTCGTAAGGTACATTTATCTTTGAAGGCCTGCCATTTGGGCTCCCGATCGATTGACCACCATTTCAGGTCCAAATGCGGTGCCAGCGTAGTTGGCTGACTCCGTCTCATCCGACTCGCAAATGCTGGAGCCGGGTCTGGAGCAGTGCTCGATGGTGATCCCCACCATTGTTTTGATCCGACAACAAAGCAACCTCATATGTATCCCGTACTTTCTGAACTTGGTGCCACATTTGGGTTTCTGTTCGGTCTCTCTGATACCACGGAAGGTTTGAATCCCCAGGTCACGAATCACCTCGGCTTTCAAATTCCTGAATGTTGGATGATGACTGTCAAAAATATATATGTATCAATGGGATGGCAGTTCTACCCTCCGGATTCTTACCTTCGCCGTAGTCCAACCATTATGGCGCCTCTCGTTTCTCTGGATCTTCTGTTCAAGGCTTTGCGAGATACGCGTACGGCCAACTACGTCTCTAGTAAGTGATGTGTAGTCACTAGCGATACCCTCAGCTGAATGACACACCAGTTGCGTCGATTTCATTGATAACGTATGATCACTGTCTCACATTCCCGCGAGAGGTATCCACCTTGATTCATGGTTCATATTGTACAATTGAGGACTAAATCACATTAAACAGGTTCGGTACATATGGCAGTGAGTTGCCCCCATTATGAGAGTGATTTTCACATTCTAAAATGGTTGGCAGAGCGAGATGGACCTTTGTAAAGATACTGTACATATTCTTGCGATATTACGGCGTGGGCATATTGATGTAAGTCCTTTGTGCGAAATTCTTGCAAAGCGAAGCTAACATCTTTCTAGCCTGATTTTTTCAGGTGAGAGGTGTTTCCAAGACCACAAAGTTTTCGATTCGATCATGTCAATTTGGTTGCAGTGCAAGCATATGTCTCTCCCACACCCAAAGTACGCTGCCCTTGGAATATTGTGGCCGTCCAGCTGATAATTTGTCAAGTTGTATGGCAAATACTGCTCTTGCGTCTACAGGTTGTTGAACTGTTGTTCACCCCTTTACTTCCAGCTGCGAGCCCTACTTTTATGTCTCTAATATGTAAGTTTCACCCTTCTGAGATCTTGGACAGAAGGTTGATCAATGTAGGGGAGGAATCGTAGCATTGGCATACGCCGTTGATGTGGTTTTCATGCTCAGAATATGGGCGTTGTATAATCAAAGCCGCAAAAGTGAATCATGTTTCGTCTCATACACGGCATGTACGTGCTGACTTCATCAACAACAGTCATTGCATTCCTTGTTGTACTTGTTCTCAGTACGTCGAGTTTCACTTTCCGTTGTTTGATGCTAATAAATGATCCGAACAGCGTCATGGGCGGTCAGTATTCTACTCTGACGAACGAGAACACAGCCGCTGACAAGTATTGAAACAGTTACAATTCTATGGGGCATTCTCTAGCATTCATTCTACCAAATTCATCGAACCCCCTTTGGGTCTTCCGTGGCCCGGATGTGTACCACTTGTCACCTTTAGCAGTCACAACCTCCTGACGTTGATTGCATGGTGTGTCAGAAAACCAACCTAACTCCATGATCTTGGCTCACTTTCCTTAGGATCCCGTGTTCAATCACGACGTGTTCGTGCATTTAAGATTGACTTACTAATGATATTGCTTACCAGAATACACAGCGATATTCTTTGTCATGACTTTGATCAAGTTTGTACAACTAATCCGAAGCCACAACTTGAATATTCGTCGTCCTAGTAGTATGTCACCCATCCTCACAACTTTTGTGCAGGACGGGACCATCTTCTTTATGGTGTAAGTCAGACGTTTCACTCTTGTTGCTCATCTGAACACATCATCATTAGTACATTCTGTGCGTAAAGTCAAATCTACCGCGTCATCCAAAGTTGACACTCACGAGAATTTGAAATGACGATCATAGTTGGTGTGTACGACCATCGTGAACATCCAAAGTGTCGTAACATTATCATACAGCGTAATCAAGTGAGTCTTGTATCAATGATAGCCCTTCTTTCACGCACTCAATTGAAAAACTCTAGTTGTCTGCTCGGGGTATATTGCTATTCGGTACGCCTCGACATGCATGGGATATGGAGGAATTTAATTTTCTCTCAGGGATCACGTTTGATTTTGAATCTGCGCGTATGCTGCGGAGGGTGGGTCAGATATCACGACATCAACTGCTGGCCCTGTTGANGATGCATGGTCTCGAGATCCAGGTTCGTTCCTGNGAGGGAGTAGCTGGGNCGNAGTAACTCTGGAAGCACTGATGTTGAGATGGATAAATTCTCTCGGCTCAGATGACTTTTCCAAACTACGAGGAACTTACTCTGTGAGTCTGTTACTGATTTACAGAATCCAATGCGGAGTCCATATCATTGAGTCGCTCTGTTAAGCAGAAGTGACCCTCAGAAAGTCCACAAACCAGCTCTCATGACAAACGCCGGATCACCTCACTCATGTCATGAAAGAAAAGAGAAACCGAGCCCATTCGGTCTCGTTCAGGTGTAGTCTTCAATTTCCGTGCGAGCGCGAGAACGCCCAATATCTCGTTGCCCTCTTGATACAAGTTTTTCTCGGCCCTCTCTCAAAAGCCGTGACAGGCGCGGCAAATGCAATGCTAAGTTTGGGATCATCAAACATGCCAGATGCCCGTACCAGAGTCTTCGCAATAACAATACTAAGAAATATTGATCGTTACTGTTATGCAGAGGATTTGAGTGATGTCATCTATGTGCGGACCGCCCCCAAACCCGAAGAACCCCCTCGCCTCGACTCACTCTCACGCAGTCTTGGCATCCCTGGAGACCCAGATCCCTCTCCCCAACCAAGTTCTTCTTACTGGAGCCTAAATTTACGTTCAGAGACGTTCCGCGCTGCGTACAATCAGGACAGTGTCGTCCAGGAAGCCATAAGTGCGACTGTCATACGTCCTATCAGAACCATGAGTTCGTGAGCTCGGATCTCGACTCTCGAGATAGACCCGCCAATCGATTCCGATACGCGTTAACCGAATCAGAAGGGTTCTCCCAATGAACGCCTGCCTAAACCATTCAACAAAGAACAAACGAAAACCCCAACCATTGGAGCCCTCTTACCCCCGTCTCCTTCTCCAACAGCGACCATGAATCCGAATCCATTGTTATCTCTCCAACCTCTGTACGATGCACTTGAAGATACAATCAGCGCGAATTATGTGTTGGGTACGTCAACCGAAGTATTTTGGCATGATGATCTGATCCGAGAACCCTATGTTGCGAACACACATCGTGATTCAGCTGCGGCGATATCATTAATTGTGTACGACCATCTACTGACGTTCTCCCTCGAGGTTAGTGGGCTTCCTCGTACGCCTCTGCAAGATTCTCATTTAGAACGTAGGTTAGGTGCATTTGGGGGTAATTATGTTATCGTTTTCGCGTGCGTTTGCAAGTTGAATCTATGTGCGACAGCGCTCGTTGGACCTTTGTGAAATTCTTGTATATCTACCTGCGATATTATGGACTTGCGATATCAAGGAATGTGGTCAATACTCCCATTAAGATCAAAATCCACAAAACTGATATATAGCCCACAGTTTGATTCTCGCAGGTATGGTTTATAGTATCCGTACTTTGCCACGGAGATGACTTGTTTCCAGTGCAGTCACATATAAACCCGTCTCCTCGAGTATGTCGATAATGTTTATCTCTTCGTCTGGGCTACTCACCGAATGACCGAACGAGTAGTTGTTAGTCGCTACAACCCTCATTTGATTTCTATTGGTTTAATAATGTTCACGTCTGGTAGCTGCCGAAAATGGTTTTTCGTCTCGAATATGTGAGTAAAGTTGAACTCACTCTGCTTCTGGTATCGAACCTGACATCTTGATCACACCGCCATAGCGGTAGTATACTTATTCTATCTTACGGCGTGGACATCGTTTTCATGCTCAGGATATGGGCCCTATATGACCAAACTCGAAAAGGTGAAGTCCAGTCAAAGTGGACATTCGCATGCTAGTTCTGATTACGGTGCCGTTACTCAGTACTTATTTTCCTTATCGTTATTGTCTCAAGTAAGTTGGTCCGGTTGTACCTTCCGAGATAACTAACACCCGGTGTTGCCTTCTAGTATCGTGGACGGTATGCCGAACGCGGTTCCGAGCCTTTCGTTTGTGGTCCTGACTCCGGATTAGTTGCAATTTTATGGCGCATTCACGAACATTTACTCTACTCGCTTCCAAGGCCCCCATTTAGGACTTCCGTGGCCAGGATGTGTTCCAGATTCCACGTACAGACAACAAAATTTACTCTCATTAATTGCATGGTCAGTCACCTGGTCCCAATCACAGCCGTTCGCTGAGGTCACCCCTATTTACAGGATACCGTGCACTGTTACAACCTGTTAGCTCCATTCAGATCGATTATGAGCGAGCTCATCATATCATCATTGTAGCTGTGTTCTTTGTCATGACACTCATCAAATTCGTACAACTCGTCAAAAACCATGGGCTTAACCCAAGGAATTTGACCATGCTACCTCCAATCCTCTCAACCTTTGTTCAAGATGGAACAATCTTCTTTCTCGTGTACGTCCTCTCGAGGTTTTGTGTAACTCGCGCTCATAATCTTCCTGCAGTACATTTTGTACGTATCAAGATATTCTCCTTGGCCTTGCAACGTCTGATCACGGTGCCTCTGTCAAGCTATCATGCTTGTCTGTACGGTGGTCGTAGACACTCGAAGCTTGTCTACCCTTTCGTACGCGTTTGTGTAGTAAGTTTCTGTATTCACTCAAGCTCAATTTCGCATCAGTGAACATCTCGCCATCAGCTCTCTTATTGGGGTTTACTGTTACTCGGTACGGTACTCTGCCGTTCCGTGGCCGGACGTATTCTCATACGAGCCCATGGCTTGTTCTTTTTATCCAGGGTTCTCGGCTCATATTGAACTTAAGAGCGGCCGCAGAGTCAAACATACCCTCTACGATATCTACACCAGGGGCCAAACTACACGGACTTGAGATCCAGTTCATCTCACAGAGCGGCGGATCAGAAAGTGGCGAGTACGAACTCAGTGACACGTCTCGTAGTACGGAGACAGCCTGAAGTTTCTCGCAACACCCGATTCTTATTCATTGTACCTTATTCATGGATATACGATTATGTCATAGCACAAGAAATATTCCCAATATTGGCTTGAAGTACAATTTCAAGCGTATCGTCATTACTTGGGGCTTTCCGTTGCAATTATCACAGTACGATTCAACGCATTCACCATCGGGTACAAGTACAAAATCATAGTTCACACAGCATGTGTCGCAAGCATACGGGAGTAAATCATATCTCACTAGTTGTCGATATCGAGTATGAGACGCCTTGCTTGCTCCGAGCGTGGAACAAGCTTGCAGGCCACAGTTTCGGGGACCCTGTGTGGGATAGAGAGTCAGTCCCATTGCAGAAGCCGTGAGGGCTGGTGTAACCTACGAAATGACCCCCGAGGTAGGCTTAACTTCCACTGGTTTCCCATCCTTGCCGAGTATAGCTTCCACATTATAGACATGGAGCAAGGAAGCAATGAAAAGGAACAGCGAGTTGCTACTGAGATGGCGACCAGGACAGATGCTGGAACAGTTGATTGAATTTAATCAGCATTGGGAATACACCGTCGGATGTGAGCCTCACCGTCGCCCAAACCCAAACGCGATGGTGAGTGGATTCCGCACTGAGGGATCAATCTTGCCATCCTTTAAGAACCTATCGGGATTGAATACCTCTGGCGAGGGGTACTCTTCTGGGTCATGTAGCATCTTCCTGTCTATATGTCAGAGCTATCTTCACGAAGGATTCAACGTTTCACGAGCGTACCAGGCGTTCTACACCGGGCCGTTGACTTTAGACAGAGATCCAGTATCAGGAAACGAAGGGGTGCTCACGGGGATGATGACGCTCCCTTTTGGTATTCTATGCCCTTTATACTCGTCATCGGCGATCACCATGTGAGAGAGACCGAACGGGACGACAGGCATCCATCTCATACTCTCAAGAGCGACCGACCTGATGTAGGGGAGCGAGTCGTAGTCGTCCATGTCGGGCAATCTACTAGGACCGATTACGTTGTCAAGTTCGGCCTGTGCTTTGCGTTGTACTTCGGGAAACACTCCCATGGCGGCGACAAAGAATTGAGCGGCGGAGGTCGTCTGAGAAAGGCGAGATAAGTACTTGCGAGAGGGACAGCAGAGGAATAACCAACGGTATCGGTACCAGCTGTCGGCATCGTCCATGTGTGAGTAAAGATCCCAACATGTCGATATGTCGATATGTGAAGTGAGATCCCACCTGAGTATGCGACCCCAAGGACATTTCGAGCAACCTCTTCCTCCACTGATGAGGACGCCGAGTCGCCGGGTCGCTCCTGAGCTTTAGATATGGCATCGTAAGCAACCCCTTCAAGTGGGACACCAGTTTTCTTCGCAGTAGTGAGTAAAGGGCAAGAGAACATGAGAAATACACTACCATTGCCCTCTTGACAGCTTCGAAAGGTCCATCGCGCATTCGTTCGACGTGTGTCCGATAATAACTCGCCACCTTCTTGAAGGTGGCACCCGGTACCCAACTCGGAGCATAGCGCAAAAATGGAAAGAATTCGACCCAGAATGCCCCAGGAGTATGGGTGAGTGTGAAACCCTCGACGGCGACTTGCGCAGTTGTGACATATTCATCGTATATATCTTCGACACTTCGGCCATATATGATCCGTACAATTGAGGCCGTGAAGAGGCTGATTACTGATGTCAGTAACAGTGAGGCGAAGAATACTCCTGGATACCCACTGTCGAATTTGTTGCTTTACGTCAACTTTCGAGTGGAGGGCTCTCCTTAGAAAGGATCTCGTTTCTTGCAGTTGGATAGGTATGTATTGCTTCACAGCACCAAGGTGGAAATACTCATGGAAGTACTTCCGATGCGCACGCCAACGAGGGGAATACGGCATAATGCCAAAGTTGAACTCCCATGCTGTACTATCATAATAAGTGAGTCGATGAAGAGACAGAATTTGTGAGGTGGTACTGACAGTCCATCCATAACCAGCGTCTGGCGAGAGGAGTATAGAGCAGATCGTTTGTCCAGAAGATCCATTGCGGCCTGAACACTGCCCAACACTATTGTCGGCTGCAGTGGCAGATGCACATACACGATGTCACCTGATCGCAAAGATGAAAGACCTGTCCGTGGACACGGGTATTCCCAATGAGATACGTACCAAACATCGTATTCCATTCAGAAAACTTGAGCCAAGGGTATTCTTGAGGAATCTCGAAAGCGCTTCCTACAATTGGAAGGCCTCTGGGTCCAGGGGGCAATGAGAGCAACCTTTGGCCCTGGCTGTACCAAGCGATGGCGAAAAGAAGAGTAGTCAAGACGAACCCAGTTGCAAGGATAGTGACGTGACTTTCGAACAAATCGGACATTGTAGTGAGAGATCCAGAGACATTACGGAACACAGGCGAGGATCAGGCAGGTCTTATATCAACCTCATCCCTCTCCACACACTTCTAGCACGGTTTGAGACTAGAATACATCCAATAGAAGCTCAGAAAAACCACCGAGTGCGCATGGTTAACATCTTCTCATGGGGAGCGGAGACAGATTTAGTACGCCAGGAAGTGTTGAGACACCAAAGTCCATTGGATGCAAACGTCAGCATACATGGATGACGAAAACTGAATGTCGAAAGTTGATACGGCGTACTGGTATTTTCGGTATGTTGTAATCGGTAGAGATGACTTCCGCATCCCAGTCTCCCTGAGGAATCGGGGAGATCGTTAGAATCTGAGTTCAAATGGGGTCAGTGTCGATGAGATCATCTATTGTGTTGATGTCCGTTCATTCAAGAATACAAGCCAGACGAGATCAATCAGAGTAGAGGATATCCTACTCCAAACTGATTGAGGGACACTCTTGTGGATTTATGCGACTTAGTACGGGGACTTGCAATTGTCAGTATGAGTGGGTGGGTAGCAGCATATGGTCAGTGTGTTATTGATGCTCACTAAATAGTCCATTACAATAATGCCGCTGAAATTTGGAGAGGTTCAATAATGCACGAGCAAGAGATAGACGGTTGATCTGAGAGCATTCTGGTATTGGAGGAGCCTTGTTGCAATTGGGAGCGTTGAGAACGTCCTTGCCGATAGATGCCGATCTAGAATTTCATTAGGCGCTCTGGGTCCGCGTACTCCGACTCTTCTCCGAGTCGATGGGGGTTCGATGCTTGGTCGTGCTCCTTTTTGACTCCTTCTGTCCTTTTACTTTGAAGTATTCAAAAATCACCTATGGAACCAAACATGACACTATCTTCTGATTGAGATCGAATTGATGGTTGGCTTGTTACCAGTAACTTATACGGTTACACCCACCATGAGACAGTCAGGCGATCACACTATGGCCAAATGCGATGGGAAGAAGTTCTGTCGTCCACGACTGCAGAACCACCTGAGATAACGCCGAATGGAAGCCTTGTTTCTCTCATACTCGTCTATCTAGGAGACTTCACGACTATGACAAAACCTGCCTTCGATTGCGTTGTTGTTGGATCAGGCAATGCAGGCTCCTGCGCGGCGATAGCCGCAAAGGATGCAGGCTGCCGCACAGTCCTCCTTATCGACAAGTGTCCTGCATCCTGGGTAGGAGGAAATGGATACTTCACAGCAGGTGCAACCCGCACGGCTCATGGAGGACTTCCCGATCTACTTCCTCTTGTTCACAACGTCCCGGCCTCATCTGATCTTGCTTCCAAAATCGATATCGATCCGTACTCGCCTGAGGATTTCATTGATGATATCATGCGTGTAGGAGATAATAAACCAGATGCAGGGTTGGTCAAGACTTTGGTGGAGAACTCGCGAGAAGGTGTTCAGTGGCTCGCGGATAGAATCAAGGTTCCGTTCACCTTCTCTTTCAATCGCCAAGCGTATGTTGTAGATGGAAGACAGAAGTTCTGGGGAGGATTAGCCCTGAGCGTAGAGCAAGGGGGCAAGGGACTCGTTGAGGCTCATCAGAAGGCTCTAGTGGAGGCAGGAGTGGAGATGTGGTTCGATTCGTGCGCATCAGAGCTGATACGAGAAGGCGGAAGGATCAAAGGACTGGCCATTGAAAAGAAAGGGGAGCGTTTGGTGGTGGAAACACCCTCTGTGATTCTGGCGTGTGGGGGTTTCGAAGCTAGTCGCGATCTCCGAGCGAAACACCTTGGGGACCACTGGAGCCATGCGAAAGTAAGCGCATCTCTCCATAGTGCCGAACCTCTCTGACCCATAAAACGCTAGGTCCGGGGCACTCCGTATAACACGGGAGATGGACTCGACCTTGCCACCCGTGTCGGGGCTAAACTTTTCGGAGACTTCACGTCTTGCCACTCCACCTGTTGGGACTTTCTCGCCCCCGCAGATGCGGGTGATCGTACACTAAGCAACCAATACACCAAGTCCGGATACCCACTTGGTCTTATGTTGAACGCCCATGGGAAACGCTTCGTTGACGAAGGTAGAGATTTCCGGAATTTCACCTATGCAAAATACGGGAGGGAAATCCTAAAGCAACCCCATGGCGCGGCGTGGCAAGTCTGGGACTCAAAGGTGACAGATCTGCTACGGGTGGAAGAATACGGAGACGGTATCACCAGGAAGATCTGGGCAAATTCTCTTGAGGAACTGGGTGAAAAACTTGAAAGTGATGGGTTAGGGAGAAGAGAAGCCTTCCTCCAAACCATCGCGGAGTACAATTCGGCCGTGCAGGCCTTTCATTTACAAAACCCCACCCGAATTTTGAATCCTGCCATCAAGGATGGACTTTCCACCCAATCCGAGCAAGCGTCCCTCTCTGTGCCGAAATCGAATTGGGCCTTGCGTATCGACACACCACCTTATCTGGCTGTAAAAGTCACCTGCGGTATTACCTTCACGTTCGGAGGTCTGGCCATCGATCCAAACACTGCCGCTGTTCTGGACAATGACGGGATGGCAATTCCGGGATTGTTTTGCACGGGTGAATTGGTGGGCGGGTTGTTCTACAACAACTATCCTGGAGGAAGCGGGTTGATCGCTGGTTGTGTATTTGGTAGGAAGGCCGGGAAGGAAGCCGGCAAATTTGTATCGAGATGAGATGTGTTGGGTGATGGAGATTGTAGTATTACTGGTGCCGATACAATTTGTTAAAGGTACAAGAAGACAAAGGCTACAAAAAGTGAAGAAAACTGGTAACGAGTGTCAGAGAGTTAGAAAACGAGAGTGAGGTACAATACGAAAGCGTTCTCAATTGACAGAAGGATGAATCTTGATCAAGGCTCATTCTCCCTCTGTTAACTCGATGTTGAGGAATCCAGATAACGCAACTGCAAGGATACTGATCGAAATCATGACTGCGTAGACAAAGGTCCCCCCAACAAGATTGTGCTCCGTTGTAAGAGCGAAGAGAGTGGTAGTCACTGGCGGCCCAATGGCACCAATGGCAGCGTACACGATCTACGAAGGACCATCAGAACCAAAAATGCGTAATCAAAAGAAGGATCCCTACTTGGCTGAGACCATTCGTCGTACTGAGATGCTCGGGACCTGGAGAGGCGTGTGTGATCAAGATGTACATGCAACCTACGAAAACACCGAGTCAGTTGATGCAACGATGAGGTCATGACCCCAAGGCGATACTAACAAAATCCCGTGAAAGACCAGGTATACAAAGCGGCTACAGCGAAGGTCAGGGCCCAGATACCCCACCCGACACCATAATTCCTTGCAACCCATTGCATGACCGGCAGACAAAGATACAAAGGACCGAATCCTATCATCGCCGCGGTATATACCTTTTTTGGGTCGTACTTTTTGTGAATTTTAGCAAAGAACGTCGCTTGGAATGTACCGTGTAATACCCCAATGATACAGAGCACTGTGCCGATACGAGATGGTTCGAAACCAAGTCCCCCTTGATGAATGGGGGCTGCGAGAAAGAGCGAGATCAGGGCAAGGAATGATGTCCCCAGGAACACCAAAAGTGCGTAGTTGACGAGTGTCAGAATGAGCGTCGGTGTGAATTCAAATGATTTAGACAGAACAGGCTCATTCGTTTCGTCGGAGACAGGGCTTGCGGAACGTGAAGGCCCCGGCTCGGATTCAAATGAACCATATGAGTTGGAAGCCTGAGGCTTGACACGGTATTTTGAAGACCGGCTCTATAAATGTCCGAGCGATCAGTTTGACACTGCAAGACCGATGTCCATGTGGAACTTACGTCCTCGACGAAAAATAGAGTCGTGATGAAACCTAGCATGGAGACACTGGCAGTAGCAACGCAAGGAAGCAAGTAAGGATACTCCTTCCATAACTGTGTCGAAAATATCGGAAATCGAGTGGCTGGATGCTCCAGGAATCCACCAAGAATAGGTCTATCATCCATTCTACCTGTCAGCCCAAAAGCCCCAACTCGGACATGAACGAAATCAAACACCGAGTGACTCACCCAAAAGTAGCTCCTGAGGCCCATATCATAGGCAGGAAAGAAAAAACACGAGCCATAGCTATTGGGTCCCCCTTGGTCATCTCGCCAAAGATGGTTTTGATCGTTCCAACGTTGGCATTGAGTATACCTTGTGAAGCTCGACTCAAGAATAGTGTCGTCAGAGTTTTGGAAAAGCCGAAGCATATAATGGCAATTGAGAGGCCGGCCGATCCGCACAGAAGGAGGAGCTTTCTGCCGTACTTGTCACCCAACCATCCCCAATGCAATATTGTGAGAGCCTGTGTAAGGAGTGGGAGGGAGTCCTGCAACCAGAATCAGTCTGAATGAAAAGCTGTATCAACGATGGTATACGTACGAATAACCCTGAGTAGTAACCAATTTTTCGAGGATCACCGTCCACCACAGGTAACCCTGAAACCAACTTTCAATTCCAATCAGCACACGCTTTAGCGAGAGGAGGCAGATATACATACCTGTGCAATGAAGGGATAGATGAAAGTACAGGAAATGGGTTCCGCGAAATATACGACTAAGAGCGCAATAAACTGCCCTCTCGAAATAATAGCCTGGGTCGGTTTCTGACCCTCGACATCCTCTCGAGCTGGAGGGGCTAGGAGAGGGGCAATCTCATCACGTCGCTTGGCCTTTCCCTTCCCCTTCGCCCGAATCCAAGCACCTTCGTCTGCAACGGCCATGCTGTCGGTGGTCAACTTGGAGAGACCCAGGAGAAGGGAGGAAGGGGGGAAGTGTGACGTCAAAAATGTAGTAGATTCACGATATATATACCTTTCGTCTGTAGCATGCATATGGAACCGAAAACTGGCTAGTCCAAATGTCCAACTGTCATCGACATCATTGCCAGAAGCGACTTGTTCCTCAGCGGGTATCGATCGTGACGACTCACCTCCACTCCCTCCATCCGCTGTCATTTCACTGTCACTGGAACAAATCCAGCTCTGACTCAACCCAAACATGGAGTCAATCATGGAACCACTTCATCCGACCCTGAATGTCACCTGTATTGCCTTCATCGTCCAAAAACTGCCACTATTCAGAAAAGGGACGGACCGGGAGTACCGATTCATGGGCAGGCTGCTTTGTGCGGACGAATCGGTGGGCAGTCGGACGCTGGTTGTTGGCTGCAGGTTTTGGGAAGGACGCTAGATGAGAATGGGGTGGTGATAGCATTGAATACAGTACAACAGCATCGTCAGCGCACATTTTTCACAAAGTTCATAAAAAAGTAAGAATTCCGCGATAAGACGAGAACTGGGAGCAAATGTCCGGAGAGTGAGCTAGAATGTGAAAGAGTTCTTCAATAGTACAACAATGAAGACTGTCGCAGAATTATTTTTCCTCTGTTTCTTCGATATCGAGAAATACAGATAACGCTACCGCGAGAATACTGATCGAGATCATCACTGCATAGACAAAGGTTCCGCCGACAAGGTTGTGTTCCCTTGTAAGTGCGAAGAGAGCGGTAGTCAATGGCGGCCCAATTGCACCCATGGACGCGATCATGATCTGTCAAGGACCATTAGCACTAACCCGCGCTGTAAAACCGAAGAATTCCTACTTGACCGAGACCATTCGTCGTACTAAGATGCTCAGGACCTGGAGAAGCACGCGTAATCAAGATAAACATGCAAGCTATGAAACATCGAGTCAGTTGGTTCACGAGATTTGACAGCGAAGGAATGCTCACAAACGCCTGTGTAAGACCAGGTATACAAAATGACCAGAAGAAAGATGAGAGCCCAGACACCCCATCCGATACCGTAATTCCTTGCTACCCATTGCATGACTGGCAGACAAAGATACAAAGGGCCAAACCCCATCATAGCCGCAGTGAACAACTCTTTTGGATCGTACTTTTTGTGTATTCTAGCAAAGAGTGTCACCTGGAATGCAGCATACGATACCCCCATGATACCGAGTACCATCCCGATACGAGATGGTTGAAAACCGAGGCCCCCGTCATCGATGGGTGCCGCGAAAAAGAGAGAGACCAAGGCAAGGAAGGAAGTTCCCAGAAACACTAGAAGTGCGCAGTTGATGAGAGTCAGAACGAGCGTGGGGGTGAACTGGAACGGTTTGTATTCATCTGCTTCACGGAAGACTGGACTCGTGGAGCGTGATGATCCAGGCGAGGATTCGAAGGAACCATACGAATTTGAGGGCTTGACTTGATATTTTGGAGACCGGCTCTATATACATCCAAGTAATTTAGTTTGACAGCTGACTTCAGGGGAATCATGAAACTGACGTCTTCAACAAATAGAAGTGTTGTGATGAAGCCCAGCACGCCGACGCTGGCAGCACCAATGCAAGGAAGCAAGTAAGGGTACTCCTTCCAGAATTGCGTCGAAAAGCTTGGGAACTTAGAGGCTGGATGCTCCAGGAATCCACCAAGGAGAGGTCTATCATTCATTCCAACAGTCACGTCGAAATCTGTCAGTCGGATGCGCTTTAAGTCAATACTGGGTTACTCACCCAAGAGTAGCCCCTGAAGTCCACACAATGGGTAGGAAGGAGAATACACGAGCCATTGCTACTGTGTCTCCCTTTGTCACTTCGCCGAGGATAGTTTTGATTGTTCCAGCATTCGCGTTCAAGACGCCTTGTAGGGATCGGCTCAAGAACAGCGTTGTCAGAGTCTTCGAAAATCCGAAGCATATGGTGGCAATTGAGAGGCCTGAGGTACCGCACAGAAGGACAAGTTTCCTTCCGTACTTGTCTCCTAACCATCCCCAATGCAATATCGCCAGAGCTTCTGTAAGGAGTGGAAGGGAGTCCTACAGCAAGGATGAATACGACGGAAACAGTGAATATTTGCAATGACATACGAATAGACCTGAGTAGTAACCAATTTTGCGAGGATCTCCATTCACTGCAGGCAATCCCGAGACCAACTTTGAATATATCAGCACGAGTTTCAGCGAAACGAGAAAGATTTGGACTTACCTGTGCGATGAATGGGTAGATGAAAGTGCAAGAAACAGGTTCCACAAAATACACAAGCAAGAGTGCGACGAGCTGCCCTCTCGAGATCACGGCCCGCCTCGCCTTCTGACCCTCTTCCTCCTCCGAGAGACTTGAAGGACTTAGAAGGGAAGTTGCCTCATCAAGTTGAGGGTTCTTCCCCTTAGTATCCCGGTGAACCCAAGCACCTTCGTCTGCAACAGTCATGACTGTTCAAGTTCGAGAGACCGGGGCAAAGGAGGTAAAGGGGCAGGTGTGGTACAATCATGGTATTAATACGATTCGAAGATGCACAAGGAATTGACCACTGGCTGCTGTGAGTGTCATCGGAAATGATTGACGTCGACATGGACATGGGCAACTTGAAGCCGCGGAGAGCGCTCTACCGACGTCCATCATGATCTTGCCTAATACGTCACATCATCTCCGAGTCCGCATCCAGCCTAGGCTCCCCGGTGAATTCTCTTTCAGCTTGAATCTAACTTTACTCATTGTGCATGAGGTCCTTCATCGACAACGGACATTCTTCTTTCCTCCCTTTGGACCACAGGACTGAAGCAACAAGGACAGCATTCATGGAACCCAACCTCGCATCAATCTCATCTCCGTTGGGTCCTGCTGTGCACTCAGACCGCAACTTGGATGACCGTGACAATCCGAGTCGACTAGGTAGCACTCTTAGAACATTGTATCTGCCGCAGTATATATCTCAAACTAGGATCTATGATTATAACATTGCATAATACAAATAGGTACAAATGCGAGCAGCGGCGATGTCTATGGCAAAAGAGATAAGTTAACTGTCAAACTCAGAATGCACGCCGAGAAGAACCAGCGGGCTTGTCCCTTCTTCAATGGACGTCTCCGAATATTGCGGCGAGACCCACAGGAGTAAGCATTCCGAGTGAAAGGAAAAGGAGCTTTGCCCGTTCAGTAATAGCTTCCGATGGACCTCGCTGGGGCTGCAACGCGGTTGCGACATAGAGGAATGTTCCTCCCTGTAAAGCTACCTAAGAAATGGAACAGCCTAGGAATATAAGAAGAACTCACCGAAACAAGGAGGGCAATTCCTGCCCAGTTACTGTTTTGTGTTATCCCTATGACAGATAATACCCCGAAGGAGACGAGGGCACCAATCGGTGTTGAAGCACTGAAAATGGCAATATGCTTTCTGCAATCGGGTCTCGGAAGACCTGTGGAAAGCAATGAAGTCGCCAAAGCTAACGCAGTGGGAGCTATGATATCAAACAGATGACGAGTAACCCCAGATGAAATTTCAACAATTCAAAATGGCCACCGTAGACGCACCTTTGTGCACAATCAGAGCCAGAAATACGACAAGAGACAGCCCAGAAGGTATCGCTGAACCATTCGCAATGGCTGCGGAGCCGAGGGCAAGTCCATCCGCCAGGGCATGAATAACAAGACCGAGGGTGAGAGGGTAAGCACGTTTCCTATCCTCTTCATTCTTCTCCGAGACATCGCTGAATTGGTTCAATTGGGAAGTCGAGCTGCCGGGCATGGGTACGAATTCGGGACCAATGCCTTCCGATTGTTCCAGGTCTCCAAGCTCAACATCGAATACAACATCGCCAGCAGTGCCCCCCACTGTTGATGATTTCTGAGTCCGTAGCTGAGGTGCTTCTGATGGCGGGAGAGACAAATGTTCATGGTGTGAATGGGAGTGAGAGTGGCCAGAGATGAACTGCTCGACAAGGAGCATGAACATGAAACCCCCGAGCAGAGAGAAGGCAACCGTCTGTGTTGGAAAGTCCTTGTCTGCATGTGCGACGGTTTCCGCCCCTCTAATGTCCGATAAGAGTTCCGTTAGTAAAGTGATACGTGTTGACCGCAGTAGAAACGCACTCTGGTATGATGACACCCAACGCAGTACCAAGGAGAAGCCCACTACCAACTATCGACAACTTCGCCAAAGTCATCTCTGTACCTCAAAATGAGCACGCATTCCTCGAAGAATAGGGTAAACTCACTTGAAAACGTAAAAGTCAATGGCAAGTTTCCTACAACAAAAGATCCGACACCAAGGAAGGCAGACATCCCTACCACCGAGATGAATGCCGCCATATTGTAACGTTCCAATACACTAGTTCTTGTACAAGAGAGTCGTGAGCAGATGGAATGGAGATGAAGGTTGCCGTGAAAGAGGAGAAACTTCGAGTTGCAACTTGAACTCGAGGTGCAAGGTCCACGAAGGGTGTGTGGCTGAAGCTGCCAAGATCTAGAGATACGATTGTCCGCATCTACTGGATCTAGATCCGCCGAACCGCGCATGCCGCCAGCGCCCGACCCACGAGCTCAGGAACGGGCGCCTGAGGGCAAAGTGCAAGCGCTCGAGTTCACAAATGACATTGGCCGCATTTACGCAACCACCACTTGGTCAGAGTAATTTGCTGTGCTTCTTACCGTGCATTCGTTCTCTGTTCGTTCACGAAACGAGTCAAGCCCTTAACATCTTCCTCGCCAACACGATCAGAGAGTATCATGGGATGGGTCATGTCATCATTGTACACCGCGCAATCGCTTTGGCGCTACACAGGGGAGACTACGTATACGATACAGGTTTATCTTTATTGAACATGACGAAAGACACTACGGGATTGCTTCATTTATGCAGTGTGAGTCTTGATAAGGCTCTGTTTACGGTAGCCCTCGGATCAGAACATCTGTAGACAGAGGATGGCAAATAGTACATACCTCAAGTCCGGATGGGTTGGCACCGACGAGGTCACCAATCTTGCTACCGTTCTTGAAGGCAATGAAGGTAGGCATCTAACCAGGTCAAAGGCGCATCAACAATCGATCCGCAACTCATATTGAATGGAGGTCACGTACTGCGCGAACTCCCACTTCTTGGGAGATGTCGGGCTGTGCGTCTACATCGACCTTGTAGAACTTTGCTCCGGGGAATGCTTCCGCAAACCTCTCGAATATGGGGGAAATGACTCTACATGGGCCACACCAAGTTGCCCAGAAATCAATGAAGACTGGGACATCCGATGCAATCTATTCAGATCGTTCAATCGCGGTAGTAAAAAGTGAACGTGTCGGGACACGATCAGGGAAAGAAGGTGAGGATCAGAAATAGGAAACTTCGAAGGATATCACCAGACTTACCACTTCCTTGAATTGGGCGAAACTTGTGATAGCTTCAACTGGCATGATGAAGTGATGAGATTATTGAGAGTAGAGGTTGGTGGGAGAGAGTGATAGGGAGTTGGAAGACAGTTGCTGATGTCAAACTGATCCTTATATCTGCTCGTCGGGGTTGCCAACAAATGCTGGATAGTCGGGACATTATCTCATCGCATCGCAATTCGGTCACGAGCTACCTTAGACTCGTGACTTACCGAGGTTTGTCACGCCCAATTCCCGACGTTTGCTGACAGACAAGGGGCGGTCCTTACTTCGAACACTGCCATGGTATCTGCTCGAGGGTCGGAGAATATTCGCAGAGATTCTTAGTGCAGAAATCATTTTTCAATGGGATTTTCAAGTTCACGAACTTGAGAATACTCACCAATCGGAATCAAGGGCCCAGACCTAAATATGGACCGCCACGTGGCTTGTGCGATGTTCATTTCAAGACCTCTATCCGACTTTGTGTCGTGAACATGTTGACCCCAACCAAATTCAAGTCCTGACACTTACAAGCTGCAGATGGAGGTGAAAATCACAGCCTTCGTTTCCTCAGAAACAGCCAGGAATGCTCACACAATCCTTCGTCGTATCTTGCCTTCATGGAGAGCAGGGAACTCTATACATTCCGGGCCGATGGGAAGAAGAAGTTCAATCTATAACAGAACGTACCTTGAGGTCAAAAAACCCTTAAACGCGTGTATTGGCACCTGTGATTGCGCCCAAGGGGTTATCTCTCTTCTGACGATCCTGATCAGTACACACCTACTCGAACAATGGCGACGATGCGACTTGACAAGTTATATGATCTCAAAGGACGTATCGCACTCGTCACTGGAGGCGGAACAGGAATCGGATGGATGATCGCAAGGGGTCTAGCTGTGAACGGTGCCAAGGTGTACATCACAGGTCGTCGAATGGATGTTCTTGAAAAAGCCGCACAATCATTCGCCCAGGAAGGGACTGTGATCCCGTAAGTTACAATTCAGAGTCTAGTCCAAGCTATTCGATTCCACTCATTGATTCCAATTTTCATTGTTGACAAGCCTTGAGATGGACGTAACAAACAAGGACAGCATCCTTTCCGTCCAAAGTGAAATCGAGCGGAAAGATGGGAAACTTCACATCCTCGTGAACAAGTGAGGGTCATCTCCGGTTTCCCCAACCACTCTTCTAGCTGCATCATGGGCTGACCGGAGTTCATGTTGCGCCCAGTGCGGGGATATCAGGCCCCGTGTCCCGCTTTTTCAATGATACGTCTGCACCAGAGCACAAGGACGCAGGCACACTCGGACGTGCCTTGTTCGATGATCAATCCTTCGAGGATTGGTCCGAACTCTACTCAACCAATACATTCTCGATATTCTTCGTCACCACAGCTTTCGTAGGGCTACTTACTAAAGGCAGTCAAGAGATCCCGAACTACACTTCGAGTGTAATCAACATCACAAGCATCAGTGCCATTATGAAGCTAGCACAGAACCATGTAGGCATCTTTCCCTCACTAAATGCATGGTTGAATCCCTTGATGAAGCCATTTGAGATAGTTCGCTTACAACAGCGCGAAAGCCGCAGCATCTCATTTGACGAGGTTGCTCTCAACGGAGTTCGCACTCAAGAAGGTCCCAGTACGGGTTAATGCCATCGCACCGGGAGTCTACGCAACCGAAATGACGGCGGATCGGATTGCTGCCCACGGTATTGACCAGGTCGGATTAGGTCTCCAGCCAGTTCCTGCCCAACGTGCCGGATCGTGAGTCTTTTCGTCGCCCTCTGTACATGCGCCTTCTCACTGACGCAAATGCTAATCCAATTCGATTGCAGAGATGAGGAGATGGCGGGGACAGCAATATATTTGGCTTCTCCCGCAGGATGTTATACAAATGGGCAGGAAATCGTCATTGATGGAGGATATCTGGCAGTTAATCCATCCCGAGCTTGAAGGTAAATCGAACTGGTGCAGATGTCGTAGAAATACACGTCGCATTACGAAGTATCGTACAGAAAATATTACAGAGACAAGCAGTCCTCCTACTGTCCGATGTATCTACTTTACACGTAAAATAACTCGTTGAAACCCATGATCTTGAAACGTGATATAATCGTAACAAAAGTGTCTAGCGATTTGGTGACCTTAACCTCCTTCTAGGGCCCAAATCAACCTCGATGTCTTTGACCCAAAGTCTAAGATCAATACCATATCCCCTTGCTCCCTTTAACGAGGAACTCGCCACCCCAGAG
Organism: Meripilus lineatus; assembly: GCA_027627245.1. Taxonomy (NCBI): domain Eukaryota; kingdom Fungi; phylum Basidiomycota; class Agaricomycetes; order Polyporales; family Meripilaceae; genus Meripilus; species Meripilus lineatus. The sequence continues at coordinate 24,885 of JANAWD010000028.1, read as the reverse complement.
CTATTTCGGACCCATACCCTCTTCAGATAAGAACCATGTCCCTGCTCACTAAGCCGATACTGCACCGCATCCGCAACCGCATCTCCAGTGATACAATCGCATCTATCAAACTCAAGCACGTCAATTCCTACCCCTTGACGGACCCAGTAAGAACTCATAGACCGCGCCCGATTTCGGATAATGTCGCACAAATCCAGTATAAACAGATTCGTAACTGACAATCCACGAACAATCAAATGCTTCAATCTTGGGGTAAGATAGATGATCGAAAATGCGAATCGGGGATCGGAAAGCCAGATGTGTTCGATCTCTAGCGAGGTGACTGTGAAGAGACGAGGGAATGCTTTGATGAGTTGTTGAAGACGGGAAGACAGATCTTGAGAACGGGGGAGTGATGTGGAGATAGGACGGTGGCCATGTGAACTGGGTGAAGGCGAGAGAAGGCGGAGAGTTCGGAGGGCAGGAGTTGAAATGTGGGAGATGAAATGGATAAGCGCTGAGCTGATTTCTCCTGTTCCGTCAATCCGAAGTTCGAGGGTGTGCAGGTCTGCAAGGAGGTACGAGGCGTCTTTTGGGATGGGGGACGCGAAGGGGGAGGGATGGTCCTGGGCAGCTTGCCTTGCGGGAAAAGAAACCCTGAGTTCTTGCAGGTGAGAGGAAATTTGCACCATGGCAAGAAGCTCTGATGCAGCATTGTAGCCTCTCGTAAACCCGTGGTGTGTGTAGTCGAGAAAAGTTAGGTTCCCAAATAATGAAGGGAGCCACGTCAATCGAATTCCATGTAGCGTCACACGATCTAAACGTGGCGCGTATCCTCCGAAAAGAGTGAATTCCTTGCTGTCGTCGTTATGGGGATAGAGAAGAGTGAGAGACTGCAAATGAGGGGCGTGGACGGAAGGGGAATATCCACAACATGCAGATAGGGCTGCATTCCATAGGTAAGGAGCGTAGTGTTCGAAGTCGATTGTGAGATCTCGCCATTGGGCCAAAGAAGGAGCGACTGAGTGCATGAGGTATTGCACACTTTGAGCATCCAGGTAGTGCCGCCGGCTCAGCCTACAGCCTGGGGTGCCAGCGCTTTCGGAGTCGAGGGACATGTCAAGGGTGCATGTCCTTGCGCGGCTAATGTACTCCATCCAGAGTCGCAGCCTAGAGTCGAGGGAAATACGCCTCCATAGGCTGGGGGTGTGTAATGCAAGGGCTCGCCAACTCCGGCATACGTGGGAAACCGTTAACGGTAGCAGAGGGTCAAGATGAGAACAGAGGATGAAGATGTATGAGAGTAGTTCTGCAGGTAGGGGAGCTGTGCGATATGGGTTTCGTGAATGGTCGTTACGGTTCTTGGGATTTCGTGGTATGCTTTCTGAGTAGCTACCTAGGTTCGGGGGAAAGATCATGAGGCGGATCGATCGGAGAAACACCGAAGCTACTCACGAGTCTTATACTCCCTCCGACTATAAGGCGTTCATGAAATGAGAATACAACATCGACGACTATGACAAGTTACGTACTGAGATGAAGACATCTTGGACTTGACTGTCTCTACGAACGAGAGGGAAGGCACATGTTCTCGACGACGAGAACGTCCCAGGGTGAAGGGCATGTGCATCTGGTCTGCGTAAAGTGCGTTGATGTACAGGCACTACTCACCTTTACCTCATGAACTTATATAGGAGAAGGACGCCGTGCCCCCTCTTGCAGCAAACAATCGTGCCACAGGAGCAGGAGAGAATGGAGGAAAGTGGCTCAGAAAGCGATACATAGACCCGGAAAGGGGACCCTGCGATATAACAGGCCGGGAACTTTTTGTAATCGTCTCAGGTCAGAGCCTTCGGACACAAATTAAGACCGCTGGATTCACACAGCATACCAACCGCTCCGAGACAGTCATAATGAAGGCTACGAATGCGTTGTGTCTGGGGACCAGGCGGAGAGTGCTGCACTTTTGGGGAAACAGCTGGCCGAAAGACGGGGCCGCATGATTCTGTTAGCGAGAGTATATTGTGGTGGTCGGTCCGTGGAATGTGTGATTGTTGAGAAAGGTATTCTGCTGATGCCAGCGACTCGCTCTCCAGATGGACCAGATGAAAGCGTCTTCCACACCGCCATCAGCGTTGCCACCACCATTTTGCGGAGTTCCGGTGCGTGCGAAGTTGGCGCCAAGCGCATCGGGACATCGGCGCCGTCTTCGATGATAACAGCGACCTTGCTCTCCACTTGACAAACAATAAACTGGAATCCTGTCCAGCGAGTTCCGAGTTTTACGGGTATTCCATGTGATACGTGAAGATCCGAAAGGGTTGTCAACTTGCAAAGTATCAGTAAGACGAAGCCGAAGATCATATTCTCGTTTCCTGACATTGTTGAACGTATTGTTCTGATGTATTCTCTTCATTCCCTCTAGGTCCTCAGAATTGGCTGTATGCTAATTGTTCATTTGATTCTGATTGAGTGGATGTCGGTTAAGGTATCCACTGCCCCAGTGTTCTGGAGACCCAACCTTCGAGGGTTCCTGGACCTTTGGCACGACTGCGTCCGTTTATCCCAATGGTCCATCTGATGACTCCACAGAGCTCGTAGAGCTGTGAGAACGTCAGTGTAGTGCGCCGGGGCACTTGTCCCATCCTCGTGCCCTCTTCATCAGGAAGTAAGTCTACCGTTGAAGAGATCAAACCTACACCTGCGACCACAGTACTAGTGAGTCGTGTCCATACCGACGGCATCGATATCGTGAAGTACATATCCAGGGAGACATCAAAGTGTGCCGGTACACGTCCTAGACATGGAGACCCTAGGATAAGGGGCACGGCACTCCTCGTGGTCAACTCGTTGCAGACGGCTTCCACGCCCCTTGCTCTCAGCTGAGTTCACTGGAAACTACTATGCAGCAATTGACATCCTCGTCTCAGAAACAGGGTTTGAAACTGCGGTCCTCATACCATGCTTTCACCTCGTGGTGTGTGGGCCGTGAGTATCGTTCAGTGTGTGATTTCAATGGACTCAGACTCTATGTCGACGTCATTCATACTAGCAACCAAAGAAGCTGTCATTGCTTCAGAATCTTGCTACATCACCAATGCAGTATGTGATTCGTGGGTCTTCTCCTTGCGCTGTTATGGCCTAGCGAGGGTCATTGGAATTGCGTGCAAGTGACTGGTTATCTGAAACTCATTTCACCTCATACGGATGTGCTCCTCTCACGTCGGTGCCCGAAAATATGCATACTGTGCACCCGATCTGTGTGCTCTCTCGAACCCAGGAAACGAGTGGTACGATATTTGAACTGTCACCTTGCGACCCTGCAGCTGAGGTCTGTCAGTGAGTTTGAGGTGCTGGTAGGAGTAGAAGCATGTATTCGGGTTGGACCCTGCCAGTGGATTTCGGGATCGTGTGAAGCCACCAACCACGTCAGTGGCTGAAACGTTTGACGCGCTCACGCGAACCTCCTTGATCGACAACGGCCACAGTGCACACGTCGTCCAGTGTCGAAGTGACCACCCGGACTTGTACCACGCTCTGTCGACGAACCTCTCAAACAATACCTACTTGATAATATATCGTTGCAAACCTGATATCAGCATTGTTCTTCCGGCATGGATTCACAAGACAACACGGACACACTCTTGGAGGAGCTCTCTAATGTCCTCAGCCAACTCGTCGACAACCCTCATGATCTAGCTTTACTTGCGCAGATTGTCAAAATATCCATCTCTCCTGGGACGCAGGAGCATCTTGAATCTGGTTTGGAAATGGCAACAAGCTTGTGGCCAGTCGGGGACTATGTCTGGTTGCCCTTGATCAAAAATAAGCTCAACGCCGAAGCAGCTGAGAGTGCAGAGGGTGTCGTGGAGATTTTAGAGTTGTTCGAAAAAGCAGAAGGAGATTACTTCTGTACGTAAACCTTCAGTGGACCTGTGCTCACTATTGACTTAGCCTGCAGCTATCCCCATTCTTCAGAACCATATACAGTACCTCATTGACCGGCATACGCGTTATTCTACTGAGGGTGACAAGCCTGAAGAACTCGGCGAACTCTTTTCAACAGAATGGACGCGTGCTGCTATATCCGACATTGTTTCGAAGGGGAGCGGACACCTTACTCAAGTGAGTACCTTCTCAACTCGCGTCTTGCCAAAATAATCATACATTCCGTGCCAGAGTCAGACACTATGGGACCTGTGGAAGGACTGGGAGTTAGATATGCTGCAAAACTCTCCAGAGGAATCGTAAGTCTTTGGCCCCAAATCTATTGCTTGTATCTCTGATTGGGTCTTAGTGCTCGCCTCGTTCCCATTCTGGACCAAATGCTCCTAGACCGTCTGAAACAACCTCATGCAAGTATGTAATGCTTGTCACCCCCTATATCGGGCTTATCCCTGACTACTTTGATCAGATTCGGACGAAACATTCCAGTCATACTCGACCTTTACGACGAACTACAAACCTCCTGATGAGTATGAGCCTCTTCTTGTCCAAGCATCAAAGCTGCGCTCGAAAGCAGTCAAAGCATTTAACATCAGGGAACCCCTGGAGACATCTCTTGTTTGTAACTCTCAATGATTTCATATATGCCCGACTGATCCGGTCATAGGCTCAAGCCAATAACTCCTTGGAAGGTTATGCATACTGCATCGCCTCTGAGAAGGCACAAAAAGTATCGGACATGAACATTCAATGTACTCTATATGAACGAGCCATTGCTGAGGCAGATAAACGACGTTTCGCGGGTGAAGCCAATGCAGAAGAAGTTTTGAGGTCATTTTGGATCGGTTATGTCGACTTCTTGGTAAGCTCACCTTTTTTCCTCCTCCCTGGAAACAGATATAACATTTGGTTTCAGCGCCAGAAATCTGTGGATTCTGAACAACGACTGAAGGTCTTCAGGCGAGCTACAAGAAGTACACCAGGTTCAGGAGACCTCTGGGCTCGATATTTCCGTTTTCTAGTGAGGAAACCCTCTACTCTGCGACTCCTGCCTTCGCGCTGATGTCTTTTCCCGAAGGAACACACCAAGTCAGAGGACCCCGCAGTTTCCGGTAAGTTTTACCTATATTTGGTACTCCAGAGGAATCCTGACCGTCGTCCTCAGCTGCATTCGAAAGCGCCTTGTCGTTCACACCTATACTGTCTGACGTGGATCAACTGGTCCCCCTCGTTCTCTCCAGGGCCGGTTACGAAAAGAGGAAAGTCGAGGCAGGTGAAGGTGTGTTGCCTTCCTCTACCAATTTCACCTCACAATTCACACTTCGAGTAGGCGGAGATGGGTTTGAAACATTAATGAATATTCTCACCGAAGGTATTGCCCGAGTTAGGAAAGGTTGGTTCGTTGAACGATCCTGTTAAGAACCCCATTTTGACGTGTGATCGACAGCTTCTCGTAAAGGTGATCCCCAACTACGACTGGAGAAATTCATGTCCACCATTGTAAGCACGTCGACTCCTTGAGTAGATGACTTCAACTCATATTTCATTTTTACTCTAGTGCACCGAGCTTGCTGATTCTCCCGAGAATGCTATCGCTCTTTGGCAAGATACCACGAAGCATTACAAAACAAGCTATCTTGCTTGGACTGCATATATCGATGTTCTGACGTAAGGGTTCCTTCCCCCGTGTCACCCCCACTTTTATCTAATCAGTGCTAAATAGGAAACATAACTTGTACGAAGACGCGCGAAAAATATACAAAGATATATCCACCAAGAACCTTGATTGGCCAGAGGCGATATGGGAGGCTTGGATCACTTTCGAAAACACATTTGGCTCGGTACAGGAGATCGAGGATTGTCTCGATAGAGTCGAACGTGCGCAGACTCAAGTGAACAAAAGGAGAGCTAAGGTATTGTCACAAATTCGTTTTATCGTCGTATGTTCTGATGTTTTTGGTGGTAGGCAGCTGAAAAGGCGGCGTATGAGGCGATGGAGGTTGTAGCCGAGCAACCAGCCCCAGTACCCGCAGCGTCAACGGAAACGGAAACTCCTATGGTGGTTGATGCCCCTGTAACAACGGAAGCACATAACAAGCGAAAGGCTGACGAAGACATTGAGACGGAAGACGCTAAGAAGCCACGAATCGGTATGTCATCTTCATGGTTCATGGAAGTCAGGTCTTGATATTCATCGTAAAGAACAGAAACCCGCCCCACTGAAACGGTGAGTCATTCCGGAGAATCCTAATTAGTTGAATGTCTGACATCGCGATAGGGACCGAGAAAATTGTACTGTCTTTGTGGCAGAGCTCCCTCAAGGCACTGAGGAAGATGATTTGAAGTCACTGTTCAAAGATGTAAGCAACGGCCTTGCTGCACTCTTCTTTTGACCTAATCCTTTCCCTAGTGTGGTGACATTCGTGAAGTGAAAATCACCCCTCTTCCGAACTCCTTGGTTGCCACAGTGGAATTCAACGATCGGGTAGGTGCATGGATTTATTCACGCTCCTCGTGCTCATTCCCCGTTAGGAAAGTGTGCCGGCTGCCCTAACCAAAGATAAGAAGAGAGTCCATGGAGAAGAGATTGCTGTGCATATGGCATGGCAATCGACGCTCTATGTCACGAATTTCCCTGAAAAGGCGGATGACGCGCTTGTACGAGAACTCTTCGGGAAGGTGAGACAGCTCTCTAGAGCAGGATCGACGGGTGGCTCACCGTCTTGCTAGTATGGGACCCTCTTTGACGTGCGGTGGCCCAGCAAAAAGTTTAAGAGCTCACGACGATTCTGCTATGTGCAATATACTTCCCCGGTAAGTGATTCCGATTCCTATCTGCTTTTCAATGTGTTTTGACCTTGAGGTCTTAGAATTCCGCCAAGGCAGCACTCGAACTTCACGGCCAAGAGCTGGAACCAGGCATGCCGTTGAGTGTGTATATCTCCAATCCAGAGCGGAAGAAGGAACGCACGGATATCGAAGCGAATGATCGCGAGTTGTACGTTGCTGGCCTTAGCAAATTCACCACGAAGGAGGATCTTGAGAAACTATTTTCGACGGTGAGACAAGTCATGATGTGTGGTCGAAACCACTGATTAGGTTTGTAGTATGGTCCCCTGAAAGATGTACGAATGGCGCTCGATGACCATCGCAATTCCAAAGGATTTGCATTCATCGAGTTTGAGGCTCCGGTAAGATCGTCATAACACTTTGAATCACTGGCCCAACTCAAATATCCCGTTTTTAGAAGGACGCCGTGGCAGGCCTCGCTGCGAATAACTACGAGTTGAAGAAACGACGCATCGCAGTGACGGTGGCTGACAATCGTGTCCGTGGAAAGGGCCAGTTAGTAGGACATTCCTTCCAGCTTTGCCTCATACTGACGGTCCTTCAGAAGCGGGGCCAGAAAAGCCGAAGCCAGGAATAAATCGGTCCGAGTGAAGAATCTTCCTCCGGGGACACAAGAAGGTCTTCTTCAGCAAGCCCTGGAGAAACACGGACAAGTTGTTCGCGTCGAGGTTTTCATTGACAAGAATGAAGCTGTGGTGGAACTCGAAAGCGCTGCGGTCAGTCTGTGCTCAGTCCTGAGCATAGTTGAGGTACTCATTCATTCACAGGAAGCTGGAAAATTATTGCTCAGGCCTGAGCCCATTGAATTTGGAGGCAATGTGCTCCAAATAGTGGAGGAAACTCTCTCGAAACCGGTCGCTTCGTCCTCCGCTCGAGGTCCCGCTCCCTTTGTACCCCGATCTGCTGGTATGTCGCGTCCGAGAGCAGGGTTAGGTAGTAAAAAGAACCGTGGAGGTGCTTCTTTGGCTTCCGCCTCTACTCGTGCAGCACCGTCGGCGCCGAGTTTTGTTTCTGGAGGGAAGGGACAAGACGATTTTAGGAAGATGCTAGGGAGTTCATGAAAGTAGTCATGAATCCCATTCTGAGTTTCTCTTCTCTGTAATCTCCATGAGGTGGCGACTTCTTTTTGTTCTATTGATACACAGTATTTCTATCTGAAACGCCATGAACCTCTCGTAGCTCTCGATTATGAATTTGCATGTTTGCGTTCAATTTCGGCCTGTTGTGAGAAATAGGCCGAGGCTCAACACAGCCACCGGCTATTCCTCGAGCCCTCGTGGGGTCTGACTCGGGTTGGCAATATCGTTTCTTTCACACAACGACATTCGAGACCAGTACTCGTCTAACTTGAAGCAAGACTCTGCTCGAAGAGGCTCATAAATACTCTGATTCATGGTTCGTATCTCAGGATCATTTCTGATTCCCGACTCATAAAAGGCATTTTAGAGACGATTACCTTCAGAATTAATCGACCACATTGTTGACCACCTTCACGATGAACGGTCCACACTACGAAGGTGTTCTCTGGTCAACCATGACTGGCTCATATCCTCATGGTTCCACCTCTTTGATACTGTACATATCAAAGTCAAGGAAGATGAGGAGATCGATGCCGTTTTAGATAAGTTCAACGAACCTCCTAGGTTCCGCGCATATGTTCGTGCACTCCACCTCGAAGGATCTGCCCTCAAGCCATACTATTTTGCCACTTCCACAATCCACGGAGACCGAATTATACATATTTTCAACACTTTCTCTTCCCTCCACACGTATATTATAAACGGTTTCCGGGTGGCCACCGTCGGCGCTGCAGAGGACTCGAATGCACCTCAACAAGCTCCCGTCCTCTCTCAGCGTACTCTACCCAAACTGGTTCTTGCGGATGTAGATATGGATCAAGCGTACTTGATTCGCTTATTATCTTCCTTACGTCCGATTCGAGAGATACAGTTCTTATGTGTCACAGTTTCTGGTCTCGACATAGCTCCTGACGATCCCGATACGATTCCGACCTTGGGTCTCAGAACTGCTACATTTGAAGGATGCTATGCAGCAGCATCCTTTTCGGCAGCCTCATTCTTCAAGCATTTCCCTCATCTCAAATGTGATCTCACATCTCTCGATATCGATATTCTCAATGTGGCCAGCGGCGGTCTCTCCGTAGGGGAGCAGATCCGTACCACAGGATTACTCATCAATGAGGTCGGTCCCCGGCTTACTGATCTACGTCTGGACTTGCTCTCAAGTAGCGGTTATTACACCGGTCTCGGTATGTACCACTCCTTCCCCTTAGTACGGGTTATAATCTCATGAGACTGGGTCCAGATTCAGACTCCCTGTGGAAACCCTTTAATTTGACTCGATGTTCCTCGCTCCAATCCCTATGGGTGTCTACAGATGACGAATTCTATGATAACGTCTTCAAGGACAATCCCCTCCTTTCCTTGATCACTGTGCTCACGGCATCCGCGCAAACCTTTCAACATTTGACATTGGCTTTGGGCTCTGCAGGCAAAGATGGACCCTTCCCGAACTGCGTTGAAGTTGGAATCTCTCAATTCGAGAGTTTTCTGGTTTCCCTTCCAGTGTTGCAGTCTATCACATTCGTCGCTGATAGGACTCGTAAGGATCACCGCCGTATGGCAGAAGTTGCGGAGCCGATTCATTCTGAAAAGCGGCAATGGCTCATCGATAAACTCCCAGAACTACATAGCAAAGGGATTTTACGAATCCCTGATGCCTGACCAGTGAGTTCTCCAACGGGAAATAAGAATTTGCGCTTTGCTCACTCGCCTTCCTATCAACTAGTAATACTTCTCACTTGTCAACATTTCATACGACATATTGGATAACCATATTCTCATCGATTAGAAGGTGTACGTAGGACATAGATACCATCGACATTGTGTAAAACGAGATCGACGCGGGACACACGAGACCATGTTCGACCTGTACGATCGGATACTTGCTACTTCCAATGCATCTTGTGGAACCTCTCCGATCCGATGAAGTTGTGTTTTAAGCTCGGGCCTCCGCAGAACAAATACTACCAAATAGCGCTTGTGCCAGTGGAACAGGTCCAGAATTCTTCAGGTCGTAGGCTCCTCTGACCAACCGTGACGTTCCCTGGCAGGCACCCACTGAACCGCAAAAATCAGAAACCATCGCCAGAATTTAACCGAAAGATATTGATAAATCATGGTCCGTATTTGAGGTCACTACTGGATGTGACTAACGGACAGTATATAGGGAGTACTACCTCCAGAGCTAGTGGATCATATCATCGACCATATTCACGACGATCGATACTCACTCCGGAGTTGCTCCCTGGTTAATTCAGGGTGGCTCATTTCCTCATGGTTTCACCTCTTTGAAAGTTTACATATCAAAGTCAAGGAAAAGGAGGAGATCGATGTCGTTCTAAATACGTTCAACCAACCTCCTAGGTTCCACGCATATGTTCGCACACTTCACCTCGAAGGTTTTGACTGCGGTCCATATGGTGTCGCTACTTCCAAAATCCACGAAGCCCGAATCATACATACTTATCACATTTTTCCGTCCCTTCAGACCTATATTCTGGATGGTCTCCTGCTGAACAGACTATACAGAGACTCAAACGCACCAAAACAAGCTCCTGGTCCCACTCAACGCATTCTCCCCAAATTGGTTCTTGCTGATGTAGCTCTGGAACGGTCGCAATTGGTCATCATATTATCTTCCCTGCGTCCGATTCGAGAGATACATTTTTCGTGTGTCACAGTTTGGAGTCTCAGCACATCCCCTGACAATGCCGATACGATCCCGGCCCTGGGTCTTCAATCTGCTACCTTTGAAGGGTGCTATTCAGTAGCATCTCTCACGGCGGCCTCATTCTTCAAACGTTTCCCTCATCTCAAATGTGATCTCACAACTCTCGATATCGATATTCTCAATGTCTCCAGTGGAGGTCTTCCCGCAGAAGAGCAGATCCGTATCACAGCATCACTTATCGATGAGATTGGTCCCCAGCTTACTGGTCTACGTCTCGACTTGCTCTCAGATAGCGATTGTTATTCCGGTCTCGGTATGTGTCCTCCTTCCCCATGTTCAATCTAAAATCTCTTGATGCTGGATCCAGGTTCGGACTCCCTATGGAAACCTTTCAATTTGATCCGGTGCACCTCACTTCGATCCCTATGGGTGTCGATAAATGACAGAGTATATGGTCGTGTCTTCATGGACAATCCCCTACTTTCCTTGAGCGCTGTGCTCACGGCATGCGCACGGACCCTTCAACATTTGACATTAGCCCTGGGTTCTGCAGGCAAAGATGGACCCTTTCCGGACTGCATTCAAGACGGAATCTCTCATTTCGAGCATTTTCTGGTCACCCTTCCAATGTTGCAGTCTCTCACGTTCGTCACCGATAGGCGTCGTAGGGATTACCGCCCTATAGTAGAAGTTGCAGAGCCAATTCATCCTGACAAGCACCATTGGCTCATCGAAAAACTCCCAGAACTACAAAGCAAAGAGATTTTACGGATCCTTGATATCTGACTGGTGAGTTATTCAATGAGGAATGCAGGGTATTGCGCTGTGCTTATGTGCCTTCCGATCGATTCGAGTTGCTTCTCATTTGTTGTACATTAAAGTTGTTTCCTTGAATCGAACACAACAAATCGCACACGCATATGCTTATTTATGGAATTTGAACGGTCTTCAGAGGGAAATAGGATAGAGATATCATAGACGTTGTGTACAATGAAATGGTTGCGGGACACACGGGAGAATGTTGGACCTGTACGATTGGAGACTTACTGTACTACTTTCAACGCATTTTGTGGAATCTCAAGGACTCTCCTCGATTATTTTTATTTTGAACAACTCAGGTTCGAAGCGGACCAAATATTACCAAACAGTACGTATGGAACAGGTCCAGAATTTGAAGTTCAGAACGGTCCTGATTGGACGTCACTCGCTCCTCAGGCTCTTCCTCCGTTCGCGAAATCTCTGGCAGGCATCCTTTCAACACCCCAACAACCAGAACCACTGTCAGATTCAACCGCAAGATACTGCTCATTTATGGTTCGTATTCGAGATCCCTCATGGATTTGGTTTACTGTACGGGACAGCATTTAGGGATTCTTACCCGCAGAGCTCGTGGACTATATCATTGACCACCTCCACGATGATAGACACTCGCTTCAGAGTTGTTCCCTGGTTAATTCTGGGTGGTTGATTTCCTCATGGTTCCATCTTTTCGACACCTTGCATATCAAGGTCAAGGAGGGGGAGACCATCGAAGCTATTCTGGGCCAGTTTGACGCACCTCCCAGGTTCCACACATATGTCCGTACACTTCATATTGAAGGGTATGACTTCAAACCGAATTACCCAATCAACTCCAGAATCGAAGAGACACGAATCATGCGCACCTATAACATTTTCCCGTCCATTCACACCTATATTATCAGCGGCTTCCAACTGACTCGTGTCAGTATTACACAAGAAAAAGCCACAACCATACGTCAAGAACCAAGTGCATCCTCTCGTGTTCTGTCCAAATTGATTCTCTCGGATGTGGATATGGATCAAGACCATTTCATTGGCTTGCTATCCTCCTTGCGACCAATACGAGAGATACATTTCTTGACTGTCACAGTCTCCGGTATCGAAGACATATCTCCTGACGATCCCGATTTCGACACGATTCCCCCCTTGGGCCTGAGGTCTGCTACGTTTGAAAGCTGCAATGTATCAACGTCTTTTACGATAGCCTCATTCTACAAACATTTCCCTCGTCTTACGCGTGATATCACGTCCCTTGACGTCGACTTCCTCTCTGTTACCTGCGGAGGGCTACGTGTCGAAGAGCGGATCGAGGCCACAGGATTGCTCATCAACGAGATCGGCCCACAACTGATTGATCTGCGCCTTGATTTGCTCTTCAATAGCAGTTGGTATCGTTCTCTCAGTACGTTTCTATCTTTCTTTTGTTCTTCATCTTGTCCTAGCTCGTGATCTCATGAGACCCATTCTAGATTCGGATTCCTTATGGAAACCCTTCAACTTGGCCAAATGCACGTCACTTCGAGCGTTATGGATCTCTTTTGAAGACAATACATACCAGGACGTATTCAAGGAAAACCCCTTGCTTTCATTGATCCCCGTCCTCACAGCATCCATGAAAACCTTGCAGCGATTAACGCTAGTCCTGGGTTCCGCACGCTCCAGTGGCACCTTCCCTCCCCACATCCAAGTTGGACTTCCTGAATTCGAGAGTTTCATCTTCTCCCTTCCCTTGTTACAGGTTGTCACTTTCGTTCATGATTGCGACCGTGAAGATTACCGTCGTATGGCAGAGGTCGCGGGGCCGATTTCTCCCACAAAACGGCATTGGCTAATTGAAAAACTCCCAACGTTACACAGTAGAGGCATTCTCCAGATCCCCGATGGATTAATCCAGTGAGAGCGGGTATGTTGCAGAATGAAAGATGCAGAACTTACCCTTTGCTCACTGACGCTTGGTTGTGACAGATCTAAATTGGATCGCCTCGCCCTTTTGAGAATCGTCCATTTGGGATTAGAAACAGAGAATACCAGCGGGGTTTACATACAATGGAAACGAATCAGATGACCGGTGTTGTGGGGCAGGCCCTTTCTTCCTCGCATGAAATTTGTGATAATAAGTGGACCTCTCATGTAACATATAGTTTTACACCCATAGAAACTCCACAAAATCAAATAACGTAGGTTGTGCCACACTAGGTACTCGTTCATTCACTCAATGAAACCGATGATGTCAACAGAGAACAAAGGTAGTTGACGTCGGCGAACTGTGTTAGGCTTACTTTTGCGGCTTCGGACCGAATTGAGGCATTTATTTTCCTCGTCTTGACTTCAGGCGTCACGATCATAAACGTTGTGTACAATGGAATGGGTGCGGGAGAATGTTGGACCTGTACGACTGGATACTTACTGTACTACTTTCATGCAATGCATTTTGTGAAATCCCAAGGCCTATTCAGACTCAGACCTCGGCGGACCAAATACTACCAAATAGTACTCATGGAACAGGAATTTACAATTTATGATTGGTCCTGATTGGATGTCGTGGACTCGTTTGCGAAGGCCGCATCTCTGACACGCACCCCTTCAACACCCCCAAAATCAGAACCACTGTCAGATTCAACCGGAAGATACTGATCGCTCATGGTTCGTATTTGAGGCCCCTCATGGATTTGACTTACTGTCCAACATATAGGGATTTCTACCCTCAGAGCTAGTGGACTACATTATCGACCACCTTCACGATGATAGATGCTCGCTTCAGAGTTGCGCCCTGGTCAATTCTGGGTGGTCGATTTCCTCATGGTTCCATCTTTTCGACACCTTGTATATCAAGGTCAAGGAGGGGGAGACCATCGAAGCTATTCTGGACCAGTTTGACACACCTCCCAGGTTCCACGCATATGTCCGTACACTTCATATTGAAGGGTATGACTTCAAACCGAATTACCCAATCAACTCCAGAATCGAAGAAACACGAATCATGCGCACCTATAACATCTTTCCGTCCATTCGCACCTATATCATCAGCGGCTTCCAACTGGCTCGTGTCGATATGACACAAGAAACGGCCACAACCACAGCTCAAGAAACCGTTGCGTCCTCTCGTGTTCTACCCAGACTGATTCTCTCGGATGTAGATATGGATCGAGGAAATCTGATTCGCTTGCTATCTTCCTTGCGATCAATACGAGAGATACATTTCTTAAACGTCACGGTCTCCGGTATCAAAGGTATATCCCCTGACGATCCGGGTTCCGATACAATTCCCCCCTTGGGCCTGAGATCTGCTACATTTGAAACCTGCTATGTATCAACATCTCTTACGATAGCCTCGTTCTACAAACATTTCCCTCATCTTACATGTGATATCACGTCTCTTGACGTCGATTTCCTCGCTATCAACACTGGGGGACTTCGCCTCGAAGAGCGGATCGAGGCTACAGGATCGTTCATCAGCGAAATCGGCCCACAACTTACTGATCTACGCCTTGATTTGCTCTACAATAGCAACTGGTATCGTTCTCTCGGTGTGTTTCCACTGTTCTTTCCCTAGCTTGTGATCTCACGAGACTCCTTCTAGGTTCGGATTCCTTGTGGGAGGCCTTCAACCTGGCGCATTGCACATCACTTCGAACGTTATGGATCTCATTTGAAGACGACACATACCAGGACGTATTCAAGGACAACCCCTTGCTTTCATTGATCCCCGTCCTTACAGTATCCATGAAAACTTTAGAGCGATTAACGCTAGTCCTGGGTTCCGCACGCTTCCGTGGCCCCTTCCCGCCCCACATCCAAGTCGCCCTTCCTCGATTCGAGAGTTTCATGCTCTCTCTTCCTTTGTTACAGGTTGTCACTTTCGTTGATGATTGTGACCGTGAAGATTACCGTCGTATGGCAGAGATCGCGGGGCCGATTTCTTCCACAAAACGGCGTTGGCTAATTGAGAAACTCCCAACATTGTACAGTAAAGGCATTCTCCGGATCCCCGATAGATTCAGTGGGAGCTGGTATGTTGCGCAATGAAAAATGCAGAACGTACCCTTTGCTCACTGACACCTGGCTGCGACAGATCAAACATGAATCGTCCTAGACCTCTGTAGAATCGGTCATTTAGGATTAGAAATAGAGGATATCAGCAGGCTTTACATATAATGGAAATCGCATGAGATGATAGGTGTTGTGGGGCGGGCCTAATCTTCCTCGCGCGAAATTTGGACGTCTCATGTAGTAACATATATTTAACATAGTACATAGGAACCCTAGAGAAAAAAATGGCGTAGCTTGTGGTACACTACGTACGTATACGTACTCCGAGTCGTTCATTCACTCAGCGAGACCGATGATTTCAACAGAGAACAAAGGCGAACGACGTCGGCAAAATGCGTTAAGCTTACTCCTGCGGCTTCGAACCGAATTGAGGTATTTAGTCTCCTCATCTTGACTTTGGGCGTCATAATCT
The DNA here is from genome assembly GCA_027627245.1 of Meripilus lineatus. Lineage (NCBI taxonomy): Eukaryota > Fungi > Basidiomycota > Agaricomycetes > Polyporales > Meripilaceae > Meripilus > Meripilus lineatus. The sequence goes on along the minus strand of JANAWD010000028.1, from coordinate 9,095 downwards.
TTTCTGCTGAGTACGCTCTAATTCTAATCTCTAGTCGATGGGGAATATTATTGACGAGGTCTCACACAGATGATTTGCAGATGAATCTACCAATCGAATTGGTATATGATATCGTTGATCATCTCGACGACGATATACCTGCCCTTTGTGCATGCAGCTTGATATCGCACGCTTGGCTCGTTCCAGCGCGCCGTGCTTTATTCCGTAGGGTTTATATCCAGGAACCCGAGGAAGAGGAGGGGGATGTTCTTGTGGAGTACTTTGGTGAAGAGAATGAGGAAGAGAATGAATATGGTAATGGTAACGATGATAATGGGAACGAGGAGGGGGAGAGGGAGGGGGCACTTGCAGGTGAAGAACCCAACACTCTGCCAAGCCGTGTCTCAACCTTTGTTCGCTTTCTGAGAACTTCACCGATGTTTATTCAAGATGTCGAAGAACTCCATATCCAGGGATCGATTCCCCATCCTTACAGGATTGCACAATCGTGGTTACATGTCGATACTATCCTGGCGATTGTTCGGGATCTGCCTCTACTTACTTCCTTTGTTGTGGAAGGGTTCAGGATCTCCCTTACCCCTTCGACACCCATCTCCGATGGATCATCATTCTCTGACACAGATCAACTGCAACACCGTCCTGTGATTCGCAATCTGGCTTTCGTTGATGTGGATATGACGAGGAGCCATTTATATCGTGTCCTCTCTTACATTCCTTCTGTGCATACCCTACAACTTCTAACTGCGACGGTGGATGGGTGTCTTGAACCCGTCAAGGCGACACTTCCTGATCTTGGAATCCGGTCTCTCGTGATTGAGGGATTGTCCCACCTCGGGAACATCTCCGCGATGATTCTGTTCAGGTTCATGCCCTCCCTCAAGCACACCCTTACATCTCTTGACCTTGACCTGATATCGCGGCCCTTAGAGAATCACGGCATTGATGAAGAGGTGCGATTGTTCGGAAGATTCTTGTCGGATGTTGGTCCTGGTCTCCTTGATCTCCGCCTCGATCTCACATTAGAACCAGACCTGTATAAAGAACCCAGTTTGTGCATTATGCCCTTTCCTATTAGTACTGCTCAACTCATGAGGTTACATTCGACAGCAATTCAACAACTGTGGTCTGCTCTCAATCTTTCCGCTTGTACCTCCCTTCGTTCATTCTGGTTGTGTTTCGACGACACCAGGTACTACCGATCGGGTAACCTGACTGATAACCCCCTCGTAACCGTGTCATCCATCTTTATGGATTCAGGAACGATACAAACCCTTCGTGACATGACGATCGTTCAGAATTCTTCCAGGTTCGAAGACCCCATCCCAGGCGCATTTTCTCCTGGATTATCCGAGTTTGAGCACAAGGTGTTGTTGTTCCCAAATTTGCGATGCGTTCGGTTCCTGCATGAGGATATTCGGATAGACTACCGTCCAATGAGGACGATGGTACAGCCGATAGATCCGAGGAGGTGGGAATGGCTTACGACCAAGCTTCCTGAATTGCATCGTCGTGGCATTTTAAGGAACCAGATAGGCAGAATAGAGGACTGTGGGTTCATTTTTCAACATGTCCATCACCTTTCTCACTTCAGAATCTCTAGAACATGTTTTATCGTTTACGACAAATTTATGAATTTCACTGGACATGACGTGCATACGTTTAGGAAACGGTGAGGCCTCTTGAGCCTTGCGATGTTCATGAGGTCCTTCAGGCTTGGGATGCGTTTATATGTAATTGACCTTATGCCATTGGGAGTCGACCCTGGATATGGTCGCTATGCTGCTGAAAGTTTTCAAGACGTTTTCCTCTTCTGATCTCACGACCAAGGGAACCGTTTAGGAAGAGGTGTGAAGGAGCGAACTTGCGCGTGTCTTGGCTTCTCGGTCATCAGAAGACGCCCATAACAGGGCCAAATACCGTCGGCATTACTAAATAAGGATCGTGGCGGCACCTCCTGATTCTCCCGACCGAGGGCGCCCACCTTTTTGCGGGGTGCTGAATTCCTCGATTTGCAAGTCGAATGTAACAACGTGTTTGAGTGTTTGAGCGAGTGACAGTGAGAGTCAGGCAGTGTCGTAAATTATGCATCGAACTGCTGCATCAAGGCGGCGGATTGATTTTCGGGAGTTTTGGCCTGTTTTGGAGAGATGTTACCGCGCTGTAGCGACCTGAGATTTCTCAAGTAAGGCTAAGCGTGGTCTTGTTTTCGTTCTCAACTCTTTCTTCAACTTCGTCCTCTCTCACATCCCCCTTACCTCGTCAGCCTTGGTGCACCGAGGCGTCCTTTCTCTATCACTTTCTTTTCAATCACACTCTTTTACAACAGGCTTGGTCCCTCGTTCAAGCAAAAATGGCTCAAGAGCGTACCATTGTTTATCAAACACCTCCCATTGCTGGCAGACCACCTTTCGCGACCGATGACGACTCTGTGTACGATAAGAATCCTCAACCTGCACCCACTAAGAGATATAGACAACCACCACCTCCAAACCCAAATGCACGGACTTCAGCGTACAATGTGTACGTCTGACCAATTTTCTCACTGCCCTACACCGACTCACCTGCTGCCGATAGATACAACAACTACTTGGAGGGCGGTAACAGAGACTCTGGTGTCGGTGCTCTAGGGATGGGGTTGTTGAACGGGGACATGGATGACGATGAGGACGATCCATTCGACGACAAGCACAAGAAACCTTCCATGGACGCACCACGCCAAGCAACGCAACCGTCTATTCCCCTTGCTGCACCCAAACCAGGCTACGCAACCACCGTTTCAGCACTCACTCGTCCCAATCCCATCGCAAGCCCCGACGGTCGCCAACCTTCTCCTCAGATGACGCAGTCTGGAGGACCCAAGCCCTTGACACTCGTTAGCAACTTGAACAACTCCCGGATCCCACCTCCGGCCCCCATATCTGTTCCAAGCACCCCTCACCCTTTACAACCCCCCATGACACCAATCATGCCTGTTTTTGCGCGGCCTTCGATGAGCCGTGACGTACAGTTTGCCGATTCAAGACCTATCCTCCGTTCGGACAAGGAGGAAACCCTTCTGCCGAAGCGTGGAGAAAGAGGTGATGACTTTTGGAGACGTTTCAGCATGGTCGCAAAGGAGGAGAACTCGAAGCCACAAGCTCAGAAGCTGAGGTATTTGATCATGGCATATCCTTCCATGCTGTCTGACTAATTGAGCCTTCCATCATCAGTCCGTGGTTGAGAAAGACGCAAAGTGGCTCAACTCGCACGTCCCGATGGGTTTGGATCATCGGAATGATTCTCTTGCTTGTATGTCGTAACGAAATTATACATATCGTATTCATTAATCACTGATTTGGTCATTTTCATAGTGTATCGCTGGCGGTGTTGGTCTAGGCTGGTACATCTCTCACAACGATACGTCTCATGACGCACCGACTGCCATCGGAGGGAGTGCCAACGAGAAAGCGACTGAAGAATCTTCATCTGTTGTTCAAAATGTCGCCAAGTCTACGAAATCGTCATTCCTCGTCACACCTACGCATACAGTCGCACGCAGAGATGCCCCTCTAGATGCAGAACCCACGCAACATTTAATACCTGTCAAATTCGTGCACTTGGACCATCACCACAAGAAGAACTCAGAGTCCAATCTAGTACGGAACGTACCTCCATCACGACATAGGCGCATTTACAACAATCGGACTGTTAACTGAGGGACTATCAACTCTCCTTCTCCATCATGGTTCTAATCTAATAGAGGGACGCACATCCAAGGGATTGATGTCAACCTTGACTTTTCCCGTCCATTCTTTACTCATGTATCCCTTTTTTGGCCTCCACCGTACTTTGCTTGCGGTGCACTGCAGGCTAGTGGGGGCCGATTCTAATCGTTCGCACGCGCACGCATTTGCATGTCCGTCTGGATACCCCTTCGCGTCCGATACTATCCTCGATCCACTTGCAACAGTTCAGCTTCCAAAGAACCCTCACTACCCTTCGTAATTATTCCCTTGTCTATCTTGATGCTTTCGCTGTGATGTTATATACTTAGGATTTTCCCCTTGTACTACACTTATTTCCGATTTCCGACTTCTCTCCCCAACTACCTACCTCTCACACCTCCGTTTGGAAGTTGTCTTGTTCCTCCTACTTTTTGCGCTCTCTCACTCATATTGTGCTGCATCTTCTTGGATCGATATACGTATAATAGCTTTCATGGTATCGGACTCGTTCATTTTTATACCTTTCTTGGAACCACCCAACCCCGGATTTTCATCATCTACCTCTCATCTCCGGATCTTTCGTATCAGACAGACATACCCTGCAACGACGTCTTGTAATTACACGCCGCATAAACACAGTAGTTTTTCGGATCCTTGCACGTTCCCGTATTATACTGTGAGGGTTGGCCTGTCTGCTCAATACCGTATACGTGTTCGAGGACTGTCGCAGCTGAATTAATCCCTTGAGATCCTGTATTGAGAAACAGAAAAGGAATGGTACAGTAAAAGAAGCGCAGTGGATGATAATGATACAAATTGCACAATCACAAACTACTCCTTACAAAACGAGTAAGAAAAACGTCAACAGTCAACAAAAAGGATATTAAACTACCACGCCGTCGATAGCATAGAGTATATACTAAGATAATGAGGAACGTTGCTTCTTCGAACGAGGAGCTCCACTATCACGAAGTCGCTCTGCGGGACCCTCCGCTTGTGGCGATGACGGAGCTCTCTTCTTCCCCCTAGTAGCTCTCGTCGTCGTTATTGGAGGTGGAGGTGCGGTGACGGGTTCCTCGATAATGACGAGGTCGTCATCGTCTGAACCATCTTCAACGACTGACTCGCCGTTGGTCGTCGTACCGTTCGTGTCACTGGTCTTTGTGGGTTGGTTGGCAACACGCTCTTTCCAGTCTTTGGACAGCGCCTCTGTTCGTTCGCTCAGAACACTTCGCATTTGTTTCACGTCTTCGTCGCGCCACATTTTCATGAGCTCGTCAGGTGGGGGTCTCCTTGGTGCCTACAATAATGATATATCAGCATATATCAGTAAAAATTACCCCAATTGAAGTTAGGCTGATGCGCAAGCGGCTCACCAGAATCATGCGGGATAGTTCAATGGGATCTTCAATAAAGCGCTTCGCGAAATGGAGCACATAGACACCACAATCACAATAGTTTGGTTGAACGGGACACTAGAAGGCGGCATGAGGTTACTCATATTCTGACACAAAAATCGCGATAGGGCATACCGGGCCAAGCTTGCCGACTGCCTTGGTCGTCTCCTCCATGGGCAAGCCTTTCTTGTCTTCGGCTTCCATCCGCAAATACCCTGACAATACATTGAGGGCTTGGATATGCCGCGCTCCTAGAGAATCGAATGTAAAGATATACGGACTACGGCGGAGTCAGTTCATGTAACAAGACGGACCAACACAGGACGCACATTTGAGCATTAGGATCACTGGCTACTGCCGATTCCGTCGACTCATCACCGTCTTCAGCTGTAATCGTAGGCTCTTCATTCTGAGGAGGCGGAGGGTCAGGTTCCTTCTCCTTCTCTTTCTCCTTCTCCGGTTCCTCCACCTCTATCGCCCTCTGCTTGCCTTTCTCCCTCGCCACAACACTCTGGTAAAATACACTCGGAGGAATACCAGACCTATGTTTAGCCATTTGCTGCTCGACCGTAGGTGACGAGCTGTCCTCATCCACGTTTATCGGGCTCGAACTGCGAAAACCCCGCTTTCGATCAGTCGAGACAGAGGGAGGGACAATAGGGTCAGGATGTGTCGGACTTGAGGGGTAGCGAAGTTCCATCCCGTCGGTATCCATAGGAGAGCCGAAGCTCATTTCGCCTCGATCGGGTGAAAAAGCTTTGTATCCAGTGGACGAGGTCTCAGGAGGCATGGCACCTGGCATCCCGCTAGTGAACACATCCTGCGAATCGTGGATAGAACATGATCGAATCATACTCTCGACCTCTTTCTCTTCCTTGGTCTCATCCTTGCCTCGTTGCACAAATACTGGCTGTGTTGGTTCGAACTCTTCTTCACTGTCTGGTATGACGTTCGGAGAGGCTGGTCTGACAGCTGAGATGGACGGCGGAATAGGATTAGATACTAGCTCTGGGACTTCTATTAGATGTCGACGGAGACTTGGAGGCTCGACTTCCCCTAGCTCGGGGGAATCTTCAATGATTCGTTTGCGTTTCCTCAGAGATTTTGGAGGGGAAACCGGAGGGGGCGGTGGACGGAGCAGAGTATACTCGGGATTGCATATAATCGCCAGATACCAATGAAGACTGAAGTGGTAAATGAGGATGTGACAATGGATCGAGGACCGGACTGGACGTGTATACGTACTGCTCATTGATGGGAACAATAATGTACTTTTTCTTGAAGAGGTCGATCCTAGCGGTCCACTTGCGCACGCTTTTGTAGCCTTCTTCTCGTCTTCATATCCCGTGATCGCCGTCAGCAGAGTCGTCATGGTAGGACGAAAAATCAAAGATTTCGTACTGTTTGACATTCAATTTCTTGTAAAAGAACGAATTAAACACGTGAACCTGCTCAGCCAATTCTGGTTGCTTGAGCCGGAGGTCCTCGAGCCAAAGCCTATATAACCCAAGGGTCAACTCCGAGAATTCAAGTGATAATATCTGATTGGACATACTTCAATCCGTATTCAATGAGCGTATCATTGAGGTATTGACCAGGCCTCAGGCGATACAAATCGCCATTTGTGATACGAACCGCCCCCGTTCCAACCGGAGGATACACCAGTATTCTGGGTTAGGGGTCAATATTGAACAACAACTACTCTGAATCGCAGCTGAGATTAGGCACAACGTACACTTGATCAGCATCAGGAGGAGGGTCGCAGCAGGGCTCGGTGTTGTGGAGGTCTCAACATATGCCCTTTCGCGTCTTGCACGCGTTGGGTACCTTGTCTGGCGCTGCGCCGGGATACGTATTACAAGACTCGTCGTCGATTCTCTAGGGAGTGGATTACATAAAAGCGAGAAAGATAGCATACAAGGAAGAACCCACCCATTGGGCTCTGCTCGCGGCGTTGACTTATCCTTGACATTGTCTTGTTCCGGTAATGGGGCTTGTAAAGTCGATGCCAAGTCAACCGCTGACCGCCAGATAGTTTCTGAAGCCTGGCCTCTTTCCCTAGTGTGAGCAATGCCAATATCAAGTCCGACGTAAAAACAACTTACTTCAGAGTTGCAACGGATGCACCACTGTCCATGATCCAGGTACGAAATCTTCGGAAATCGTCCCCCCCATTTCGCCAATTCGCGTGATCAACCAGAAATCGTAAAGTGATTTGACCCTTAGCCCCTTTCGATCCTGAGACACCTAAGTAGGATCCATAGACTTTGCATGAACTACTTACCCAATTGGAATCGGTCGTCGTTGGCCTGTTTGATCACGCAGCTCTCACGAGGTCCCCGGATAGACATAGTGGCCCCAAAAACGGGGTCGCAAGGATGACTGGTGATCTATAAGTAGCAAATTTTCAGATCAGCGCGTTTATCACAAGTAATTTGTACCAGACTGACCTCAATGGTGAAGTCCCTCGACAGCCGAAACTCAAACTCTGACTCTTTTGAGTCTGCGGAACGGCGGACCATCAAGTTTTGTGCGGAAGACATGCAAACCCACCAATAGTTGCCCTCGGAGAATAGTTCAAGATTCAACCCTCTCGTCAATCCTTCGAGGGGGAATACTACTTCTGAACGGGATTTGGGCTTGGAAGACGTGAGAGAGGAGGAGGTCATAGCCTTATCTCGTTGGGCTCCAGAAGTTGTCTAGAAAACCTGCATCTTCGTACTCGTTTATTAAATGAGACCGACACTTACCCCCGATTTGTTTTTCATACCCGCTTTGAGGGAAATGCGAGGTTTCGGATTCTTGGAGGAGAAATCAACAGTTGGGAGTTGGGTTGTGGCTTTTGTGTGATTGTTCGGTCCTCGGATGTGTTCTTCTCGCGGTCGTTCAATGGCAGCCACTCTAGCTTTAACATCGACTTGGAACATCGTGCCGAATTTCAATGGTGCAGGTTGTTTGGAATTGCGCTCGACCTGGATTGATCGTACAGGTACTTCTTGAATGTCATCATTGAATGATTCAATGGTATCATTAGAGTCGGAATCTTCTATGAGTGAATGGCGTTGAGACGGTTCCGGTAATGGGTTGGCCTTGTTTTTGCGTTTGTCAAGCGTACTTGGTTGATGATGGCTAACCCGTTTCTTGAGCCTCTCTGTGGACGGGCCATCGACAGGATGGGCAGAGTCCTTGCCAAGTTCGCCCAACATGTCGATGGGGTCCTCCGAAGATTGCCTTAGAGGAGCGTCAATATTGGAGGAATTCGTTCCTTTGTGAACTGGCTCCCCGATATCTTCGTCACTATCGACACTTATAATGTCTGCGCCGACGGGTACAACTGATCTATGCGCTTGCGGTCTGCGGACTTGAGTTGAAGGCTGGTCTTTGAAGAAATGTTGAGTCTCTGCATTGAATCGATGTGGCATAGTGTGGTACCGCCTTACATTTCTTGACAGGGATAGGTCTATGGTGCATCATAGACGTGCTTCCAAAACCAGGATGTCGGTTCGGAAGATGAAGAACACTTGCTGGGGGTCTCGAAAGAGTGTTCTGCATTCTATGCTTATCAAATGGATTGGAACCAGAATAGGTTGACCTTCGAGGTGCCTGAAGAACCATGAGTAAAGCTTGGCCACAGGGGATTGGTACCGTACTTGCTTCATTTCCAGGGATGTGAATGGGTGTTGGGGGTTGATGGAAATAGGGAGACGTCTCCCCGATCGATGTACCGCTGACATGGTTGAATACTGTCAAGAAAGTCAAACTAGGAGAGACATGGACCCACCTCAGTGTTTCTCTCGAATTCGACGCGTCCCTCAAGTTTCGAGTACCAGAGCTTTTGCTGTGGAAAGACTCGATGTCAGACCTATCGGAGGCATTTGGGCCCATTCCTGACCACAGATGGACTATCAGAGGAGGAGAGAGTAGAAAGCAGCATGCACGACTACTACCAAGACGGCAATCTTCCCTTGAGGACTCAGGCGCGTGGAGTGGTCAC